>JASVEL010013447.1:0-223275 GCA_032618575.1 Nicotiana noctiflora | reverse complement strand
GTCATGGCGTTGTGCTTCGCGTTCGCGGGAGGTCTATCGCGAACGCGTAGAAGAAATCCGGGTGGCTGTGAGGTTGATCATCGCGAACGCGTGGGATGCATCGCGTCCGCGAAGGGTTACAGGATTTGAGCATCGCGTACGCGTGGCCAGCGTCGCATTCGCGAAGAGTAAGGCTGGTTTGTTCATCGCGAACGCGTAGAGGGTCACGCGAACGCGATGAACAATGGTGTCTGGCAGTGAATTTAATCCAGAAACAGAGAGTTACGGGTTCATTAACCCAAAAATCCATTTGAGCCCTAGAGAGAAGAAAACTCGAGGGAGATTGCTGGGAAATCATCGGGGTTTCGTTGGAGGTAAGTTTTGTGGCTTAATTACATCATTTTAACATGAAATCCTTGGTTAATTCTCTCTAAATGGGAGATTAAATGTGGGTTTGAGCCCTAAGCCTAAATTGAAGAAAAACACCGATTTGAGTGGGCAAACGGAGTCCGATTTTGGTAAATTTTATATGTATGGACTCGTGGCGAGACGAGGGTTCCAGAAATGTGAATTTCGTAAATTTTCGGAATGTGGGCCCGGGGCTCGAGTTTTGACAACTTTGGGAATTTTGATGTAAATTGAGTTGTATTGATTGGGTGTCGTCCCATTGGCCTAAATTGTTGTATTTTTACTGTATTTGATCAGATTCTACGCGTGTGGAGCTTGATTCTCGTGGCAAGGGCATTGCGGAGTAGTCATCGCGCCGTATTGAGGTGAGTAATAGATGCGGGTGATGACCAGCGGGTTCGAAACCCCGGTATACCACTTTGTGACGTTGTATAGCGGCGAGACACGTACACTCTTGAGAGTGCGGGGTCGATCATGAACTGGAGACTATATATATTAGTCCGACCTGTTGATACCGTATTATTGGCTATTCTAGAGCCGTCGAACCTCCTTCTCGGACGGTTGCATATATATATATATATATATTGTGATAATGGCCACTCTCGAGCCGAGGAACCCCCTTCTTGGGCGGTTGAGTATACTGTGGGCCGTGAGCCACTTATTGGATCCCGCGAGGATCGTTATCATGGTCTTATCATATAGACATGCTAGTTTACTACTACTCCGCAGAGCTATTTTTGTTATTATGCTAATTCCAATCTCCGGAACTTGATATTACTGTTTTCCAATCGAAAAATGATAAAAGAGTTTTCAAAAAAACTACTTTTGAGCCTCGCGAGGCTGTATCTGCATATTAGCCGACTAGTAGTGGATCGGGGCCGCACGCCGCAGCGAGATATATGTTGGATCGGATCGCACGCCACGGAATATCTCTATGAGACGTGCTTGGGTCGTAGGAGCCCCTCCGAGTCCGAACCCCCACAGCGAGCACGAGTACCCAAAAATCGGAGTCGGGCCACACGCCGTAGCGGTCATATCATGCATTGCATTGCATTTAGCTACATCTCCTAGCTGTTATGCTATTTATTGGTATTTGTTGGAACAGGTACAGTGAAGATTGATTCTATGACAGGGTAGCCGATTATAGCTTTACATAGTGCTTTATTGCGGATTTCTTATCTGCGCTGTCTTACCCTTGTTTATTACCACTGAGTCTGGCAGTACTCATTTTACTCCATGCACCTTGTGTGCAGATCCAGGTACCTCTCAGCAGTGATCCAGTAGTCGTGCGAGGCGACGTTTGTGGATATTCGAGGTAGCTGCAGAGTCCGCAGGACCCGATATTCCTTCTTACTGTCTTGATTTTGTATTGAGTTTTCTTTCCGCACTTTGTATCTTGTAAACCTTTATACACTCATGTTCAGTAGAGGCTCATGACTCTTGACCCTTCGGTCTACGGGAGTTAGTATATTTTGGGACTTGGTTTCCCCGCTGTTAGTATAAGTATTACTATTGTTTCATATTTTGAAATGCTTAAATGGGTTAAAGAGAGCTTCTAGCTCCGTTGTTTATATTGATTGGTCAGGCTGGCTTAGCAATGTGCTGGGCGCCATCACGACCGGATTTGGGGTCGTGACAGATTCCACCTCCAGTCTGCTCGAATCTAGTCACAAGTCGCTTAATTACTTTAATAAATAATAAATGAATCAATTTGAATGCATAAAAATAAATTTTCCAAAATTTTTCCAAAAAATTCCAAAATTACCCCCGAGCCCACGTGGTCAAAACCCAAGGTTCGAACCAAAATCCGATTATCCATTTCCCCATGAACTCAAATATATGATTTGTTTTTAAATCAGACCTTATATTATGGTCTAAATCCCCAATTTTAGAAAAACCTATGTTCTACAAAAAACCCCCAACTTCACCCATGAAAATCCTTGATTTTAAGTTGAAAAAATGTTAAATGATGTTCAAGATTGAAATAATTGAGTAAAAATTGACTTACAAATGATTTTGAAGAAGTCTTGTTCTTGGAAAATCGCCTAAGGAGTTTGGGTTTTGAAAGAATGGTAAAAATGGTTCAAAATTCGACTAAGTATAAAAATATGCAAGCCTCAGTTATGGGAAATGTGAACTGGTGTTCGCAATTGCAAACCTCGACCAGTTATGGGAATTGCAAAAGATAGTTCGCATTTGCGAACTTAGTACAAAAGGGACACATTTGCATTTGCGAAGGAATATCTCGCATTTGCGAGAATGGGCAAACCTGGGCTATCTTCGCAATTGCGAGAAGCCATTCGCATTTGCAATATCGCATTTGCGAACCAACGGGTCAGAAAGGCAATAGTTGTGTTTCAACTTCCAAAAATACATTCGTGGCCTATCCAAAACTCACCCAATCCCTCGGGGCTCCAAATTAAACATACACACAACCTCAAAAATATCCTACACACTTATCCGTGCGATCAAATCGTCAAAATAACATCATATACCTCGAATTAAGCCTCAACATCCATAATTTCTTCCAAATTTTTCATAAAACATCAAATTTCCATTTTAAGTTTGAAACACGTCAAATGACGTCCGTTTTCAACCAAACTTTATAGAAAGTGCTTAAATCACATATAAGATTTGTATCGTGCGCCAAAACCAAAATACGGGCCGAATACCATAGATTTCTAATCTACTTTCATTTTCAATTTTCTTAATTATTTTTCAGAAAATAATTTCACACAAAAATTTATTTCTCGGACTTGGGACCTCGGAATTCGATTCCGGGCATACGCCCAAGTCCCATATTTTCATACGGACCCTCTAGGTCCGTTTATCCAAAATATTGACCTAAGTCAAATTTATTTGTTTTAATTTTAAAATTTAGTATTTTTCTCACAGAATTTATATTTAAGCTTTCCAGCTACGCGTCGGGATTGCGCACACAAATTGAGGCAATCCTATATGGGGTTTTCGAGGCCTCATAATTACAGAATTGGTAAGAAAATAGGTGATGACCCTTTGGATCTTCACGTCGTCGCCCCCCTAACAGTACCTTATTCACCTCAACAAAATAGTATTACATAGAGAAAGAATCAAACGATTTCTGATATGGCTAGATGTATGTTGAAAGCTAAAAGTATGCCCAAGGAATTTTGGGCTGAAGCTATTATGTTGTGCAGTTTATTTGAATAACAGATCTCCTATAAGAAATGTTAGAGATCAAACCCCTCAAGAAGCATGGAGTGGAAGAAAGCCAAGTGTCAAGCACTTGAGAATCTTTGGGAGTATAGCATATGCCCATATGCCATATCAAGGGATAGCAAAGCTTGATGATCGAAGTTTAAAGCATGTATTTGCTGGCTATGATACGAGTTTAAATGCTACAAGTTATACAACTCACGTAGCGGCAAGGTGGTGGTAAGTCGTGATGTTGAAGTTGATGAAGAATTGGCATAGAATTGGGAAGCTGGGGAAGAAAGGTGATGAAGAAGAACCAAATATCGTGGAACCTGTGCAGGACACAACTCCACCTCCTTCTCTAGCAAATGTTGCATCTCCCTCTTCTCAAGAAGGTTCAAATGAAAAGCCGCAAAGGACAAAGAGCATTCAAGAGCCATATGATGACATAAAGAAGTTAATAATTTTAATTTTTTGTATTGTCTCTTTGCTGATAGTGAACCAATGAACTTTGATGAAGTTGTTTCAGACAAAAACTGGAGACAAGCCATGGAGGAGGAGATCAAGTCAGTAGAGAAGAACAACACTTGGGAGTTAACAACTCTTCCCAAGGGTCATCGAGCAATTGGAGTTAAGAAGAATGCTAATGGAGATGTGGAGAAATACAAGGCACAACTTGTGGCTAAAGACTACAAGCAAAGGCAAGGCATTGACTATGAAGAAGTCTATGCACATGTTGCCCGCATGGAGATGATTCGTTTTCTCATCTCTTTGGCGACGCAAATGAAGTGGAAGATTCATCAACTAGATGTCAAGTCAGCCTCTTGAATGACTATCTTGAAGAAGAAGTATATGTTGAACAACCATTGGGATTCTTGGTCAAAAACCATAAAGATAAAGTGTTGCGGTCGAAGAAAGCTTTATATATATTAAAGTAAGCCCCACGAGCATGGAATAATTGCATCGACAAGTATTTTCAAGATAATGGATTTACTCGTTGTCTCCATGAATATGCTATTTACCTTAAAGTTCATACTAATGGATATCTTTCTTGTTTGTATTTATGTTGATGATCTTATTTTAACGGGTAATAACCCACGTTTGTTTGAAGCTTTTAAGAAAGATATGTACCGGCAGTTCGTGATGACAGAAGTAGGGCCCGTGTCATATTACCTGGTTCTAGAAGTGAAGCAGATGGGGGATGGAATTTTAATGAGATTTTTATCACCTATAGCAAAGGTTGATACCTTATTTATTTTAAATAAATACCCTTTTAAATAATTAAATTATATAGATACCTTTTGATTTTTATAGCCAAATATCTATTTATGGTTAACTCCTAGTCTTAAGCTATAAAATATTCTTTATATTATTTTTCTCTCTCATTCTTTCAGTTTTTTCTTCACCTCCTCCCTCGCTCAACGCCGAAATTTCTCCAAGGTTATCTCCTATCTCTCAACAAATGTGTAATGATCTCATTTTTTGCCCAAGCATAAGAGAACTGTGATGTAAGAAACGGAGGCAAAGATTAGATAACAATGGCGAGGTAAACGACTTCATATGGCAATTAAACTTTTAAAAGTTCAGCGTGGGATGGTTATTAGGGCTTCTGAAATTCCCCCGGTTACTAAGCCATCTTCACCCGACAATGAAGATGACAAGACGCTGAAAATGAAGTTGTCAGCGGAAGATGGCGAGGAAACTCATTTTAGCCTCTTTGCTGCAGGTTGCTTGAATAGATCCATTAGGGTTTTAGGATTTTTCATTGTAATTCAATTTATCTTATTTTATTCCATGTATTTCATTGTATTTCAATATATCCCGCTGTATTATATGATTTTCATTATATTCCCTGTCTCGATATATATGTCATGAATGTATTTATATATTTTTTTAATTAATATAATTTATGTATTCAGATGTATTATATAATCTTTTTGAAGATTGCTATATTTTTGAGATATTTTTTGGTTGGGAATCTTTTTTATAACTGAAAATACAAAATTTGTGTGTTATAATTGAGTTTGTTGAGTTATATTAGGAGTCTATTATGTTAATTGATTCACTTTCCGTTTTAAAAATAGTGTAATCCCCTATTTCATGCATGAATACAGTCAAATACAGTTGAATACAATAATATGTCCAGCTATAATCCCATGTTTCACTCCATGAATACAATAACTGATTAGTTGGACTTTGCTGATTCACACCTATTTTTTCTACTGTATTCATAAATACAATAGCTTAAATACATCTTATAACCACATAAAAGTTATTTATAATCCGTAATATAGCAAATGGTATCTATAAATGGCTAATCAGTACCAAAAGATAGTGATTTATGAAAATTTCTCAATTTTAATCTCTCATGAAGTCTATACAAAAGAGATATTGAAGAAGTTAAACATGCTCAATTGTAACCCCGTAAATATACCGATGGAAAGTAGGACAAAATTGTCCAAGTTTGATGAATAAGAAAAAGTGGATCCCACATTTTTTAAAAGTCTTGTGGAAAGTTTGAGGTACTTGACTTGTACCAGGCCAGATATACTCTTTGCAGTTGGAGTATTAAACCGGTTGATGGAAGCTCCTACCTCCTCTCACTTGAAGGTCACTACAAGAATTCTTTATTACTTAAAAGATACGATTGACTTTGGGATATTTTATACTCTTCTAATGATTTCAACCATGTGGAATTTTGTGATAGTGATTATGGGGGAGATATTGATGATAGAAAAAGTATAACTAGTTTTGTATTTTTTTTTGGGTAAATCTGTTATTTCTTGGAGATCAAAGAAACAGTCCATAGTTACTCTCTCGACTTACGAAGCCGAATATGTAGCAGCAGCATCATGTACCGGCCATAATATTTGGCTAAGAAGATTATCGAAGGAGCTCAATTTGCCACAAATTAAAGCTACATAGGTTTGTACTGATAACAAACCTGCACACGCACTCGCCAAGAATCCAGTGTATCATGATCGAACCAAGAATATAGATACAAGATATCACTTCATCAAAGAGTGCATTTATAAAAAGGAAGTCAAGCTCAAATATATGAAGTCTCATGATCAAGTTTTAGATATTTTTACAAACCCTCTCAAGTTTGAAGATTTTCAGAGATTGAGAACAAGACTTGGAATAAAGAAGAAAAATTAAAATTAAGGGAGAGATATATGGGGTCCATGCCTCACCTACCAATGGAAATAAAGAAGAAGATGGAAAAGTTGGAGAAGACAGGCTCCTAGGAAAATTGCATATGGGCGGCTAAGCAATTGAAATTCAAATTTGTTCAATTCGGCTGAGAGGTTGGCAACTTTGCCGAAAATAGAGATGATTCCCTCTCGGTTTAGACACACCAAAAACAAGAGAAGCTAAGCAAAAAGCAAAGAAGTGAGAGTAATTCACAAATTATTGTCCGGAAAAAATAACTAGTGAGTGGCAATAATATTGTAGTGAGGTATCTTTAAATAAAGAGTGTTATTTCTTTTACAATTATAGTAGTCTCTTGACATTACAAAATTATAATATTATAGTGATTATATTGCTCCGCTCGAGTATTGTATTTTAGCCCGTTAAAAGAGTTGGTATCGTCGTTACTCTCTTGCGTTATTATTATTTGCCGTGGATATTATTCCCGGGCAGGATCCCAACAGTAGCAAAGGCAATCACGCAAAACTTCAGCATTCTAGTAGGCGGTTCTGAAGTAGCAAGTGTGCTGAAGTTTTTAATTGCAATCGCTGAACTAAAGCTTAGTAGCTTAAGTTTTGTCCCTATTTGCTGAAGTTTTTGTTTGTAGTTGCTGAACTTAAGCATAGTAGCTGAAATTTTGTTCTATATTTGTTGAAATTTTTGTTTATAATTGCACCAAATAAGTTGAAATTTTTTGTCCTGGATTCATTAGTTTTGTCATTAAGCTTACTCAAAAACTTCAGCAGAAGATGCTCAAATTATTTAGTTCATTTATAAAAATTCAGCAATAAATAAGATGAAGTTTTTTATCCTGGATAAGCTTTTTCAAAAACTTTAACACAGATACTTGAGTTATTTAGTTCATTTGTAAAAACTTAAGCACTAAATAAGCTGAAGTTTTTTTGTCCTGGATTCATTAGTTTTGTCATAAAGCTTTTCAAAAACTTCAGTAGAAGATGCTTTTGTTCATTTGTCTAACACTATATAAGCTGAAGTTTTTGAAAAAGCTTTTTAACATAATCAGATTGTCAATAGTATATAATCATAAATTTTGGAAACAATAAGTGTGAGAAGAACAGAATTATCATGAAAAAGAATCACTAAAGTGTGACCTTAAACTTCCGGTACATAGAAATATTCATAAATTATTGTCTACTAACTTACGTAATTATTTATAATTTATTTTTAAATAATCTGTCAAACATACTTATGACAATCATTTTATGAACTGAAATTTCATAACAGCATTAATAGTAGCAACAACAGAAGAAGAAGAAGAAGAAGAAGAAGAAGAAGAAGAAGAAGAAGAAGAAGAAGAAGAAGAAGAAGGAGAAAGCGGTTGAAGTTATAAAAAAGTATGTACAAGTTAAAAATTTAAAAAAAATTATGGGTATAAATTAATCGAGGGCAACCAAAGAGACACTCCTTACAATTTTTATATCTTATTCCAAGCACTAAGAAGCTAAGCCCAAAAGTACATTATCATTAACAAAACAAAGAAATTAAAAGAAGAAGATAAACATACGTAAATTTCCAAGTACCAAAAATAGCAAAGATAGTAAATGGATGAGAGAGTAATACATGAATTTAAGGTTCGAAGGTAGCTCTGATTAAATTAGGTGATAGATCTGGAGTGCTCTCAAAGACGAGCCATGTACGTACATATGATGAATGAATGCAAAAGGGTGGAAAACTATAGTAAAATTGGAATAGCCCATTTGTCTTTTTCCTATTCGTTCTTGTTGCCATGTCATCTCGCTGGGGCTTCCCGCCATTGAATTTTTTTGACACGTCAGTTATGCATTCAATCAGGCCAGTTATACATTCAATAGATACATAAATGATAATGTGAGATGTTCAATGAATATGTTCAAAAGTCGAAGTATCTAAATTAAATGGCGTGCTAAGTTGAAGAGCTGCCGATATATTTGGCCTGCTTTTAATTAATTAGGATTCATACAAGAACAAGCAAATGTATACAGGTTTCTTTTGTTATCTCATACGTCTAATCCACGAATAGTTTTGAAGATGAAACAATACAATTTAGCTCATCCAAGTAGGAAACCTAAAAGCAGGAAATTAAACCAATAACATTTCTTCTACTAGCTAGTCATTGCAATATCTCTAACACTTGGATACATCAAATTAAAAGAAATAAATCCTAGTGTCTCTTCATGATTCTGGATAGGAGCATATCCTTACTATATTTGCATGACAAAGTATAATTTTATTAAACAAAGAGAAGTTAGATAATAACATATATATTCAGATGCAACAAGTAATATAACGTGTCAATCCGTGATGAATACTGAACAATACGACCTTTTGAGCTAAAGAAGCAAAGTTTTCTTGACACTTGTTGATTGCTAAGAGTACATCTGTATAAAGCTCTTGGATAAAAAGCTCGAGGAAATCTAAGTGGGACTTTGTGAGGATCTCTGGATAGAATAAATAAATTAACAGAGATATACTCCTATCATAGAAAACTAAAAAGTATGTTCATCCCCTATTTCCTTAGATATCGGTCTCAAAAATTATATTGGTACCCCAATAAGTTTTATTTTGTATCTCGTATAACTAACACTAATTATATGAAGCTTATTTTTATCTTATAAAATTGTGGATTCCAATCTTATATTGTTGGGTCCACAGAATTTTAGATCCACAAAACTATGAGACAAAAAGTTATTTCATACAACTAATATAAATTGTATGAGACACAAAATAAAATTTTCCGCCGTCCTCCCACAAATGCAGTCAAAAATTACTGACATCACTTGTCAGAAAAATTGAACCTTGCACCAGATGTTTAAACAATTTCTCCCTATTCAAAACTTTTCTTCCCTTCAAAGCAAACATCTCTAGTTTTTCTCCGTAGATTTGGGATATCCATGTAAGTGGGAACTCGCTTTAGTAATATAATAATATAATTGAAAGATTTAAGATATAATATATAGTGTTAACATATCTTTATATTATCAACGAAATTTAACTTTTTAATATCTTACTTATAATTTTTACCAAGTTATTAACTGTCTGATGTTTGCCATAATTTACCTTATAAGTAATGTGATTGTGTAAAAATATATATTTACCCCATTAGTGAATTAAATTTAGATTCATATTATTTGATAAGAATTTAATTTATATACACTAATATGGCAAATATTTGTAGTATTATTAATAAATTTAACATGTTACAACAAGTTTTTACTTTATTTTTCAAGTTTATGTATTAATTAGACTTGTCATGAGCAGTGTAACTGAAATAAAATAAATAACTCTCAATTTGCTATGTAAGAAGTGCATTAATGTTCTCCTAAATTATTGATGGATAGCCTAAAACAGGACGGTATGGAG
Source organism: Nicotiana noctiflora (assembly GCA_032618575.1). Classification (NCBI taxonomy): domain Eukaryota; kingdom Viridiplantae; phylum Streptophyta; class Magnoliopsida; order Solanales; family Solanaceae; genus Nicotiana; species Nicotiana noctiflora. The sequence continues at coordinate 213,162 of JASVEL010013447.1, read as the reverse complement.
GAGAGTGGAGAAAAAGACTATCAACCTAAACAAAATTCATGGCTTGTGACAAGTGTCGTCTCATTTGACATTCAATGTGTGTGTCCAAACCCAACTACTTGCTAGCTAAGTGAGTGGCCATACCTCCTAATCTTTCTTCATGCTATCTTCATAAATGTTCAATTATGCTATGAATTATGATCCTCCAAACTCTTCTTCACCCCACATACATGTGCAGTTAATTATACTATTTCCGCGATTAACAGGGCAGATTTATAAGGTAGATTATGGATCAATGAGCTTTTTTTTTTTTTTCGTCAGATATTTTTAGTATGTATTTTTTAAAATTAATCTAATATTATGTGTTGGTACCCATAATCCACAAAGATTGAACGATACACTTAACTGAATACTGAATTATTATTCTTTTCTTCTTCTTCTTTCTATAATAGTGATTGGTGAACATATGTTTTAGAAACCCTAGATTAGCCTCTCTTTGATTAAATATGATAGGTCTCGAGTTGCTATGTCTCTTGCAAATTTGCTACTCCTGAAATCCTTGTTTACTTACCGTTTTAAGATACATTTTGGAGGATCAAGAAAACATGTACTTCCACGAAAATGTCATACAACTCAAAGGTCAATGCAATGAAAAGGTAGGATTCAGGAACCAAATAACAAACTTATAGTCCGTCATTTTTTGTGGTATAACCGACAACATTATTTAGTCAGGTACGTGGACGTGGGAACAGTGAATTTGCATGCCACTCGTGCACAACCTTGTATCTTCGTGAGTTGTCTTAACCATCACAATATCCAAACTATGAGCCTATTTGGTACCTCATAAATATATGTGCCGAAAAGTATTTTTAAGTACTGAAACTTATTTAAAAAATAAACAGTTACGTATTTAAATAAAAATACAGAAATAATAATAAGCAGCTAAAAAATAGATATAAAAAGAATTTATTTTTAAAAAAAAATATTTTAAGGATGGAATAGTAAATATTTTGGTCAAATCTAAAGTGCTTATAAACTGAAATTTGATAAGTTGGGGGATACCAACTTATAATTTTTGGCTTATTTTTGGCTTATAAATACTTAATATATAAGTAATTTTAATTTTACTAAACATATAAATAAGCCAAAAAGTATTTATAAGCCATTTAACCGGCTTATAAGCTTAGCCGAATATCCTCTATATCTTCTAATTACCATATGCAGTAGTACCTATTGATCTCTCTAGATCTCACTATATCTCTCTAAATTCAATCTTTCTATATGCTTTAATATCCAACGCCAAAGTTCCTCCAATCCAGACACTTTTAGGAGCCCACCCCATTACTCTATGTCAACCGACTTTTCTGGATGAATGAACCTTTGTTAAGCCCGAGTTGACGGTGGTTTAGATGCTTGAGAAAGCTGATGTATAATTTAAGCTTAAAAAATCTAATTTTGTACTACATAAATCTATTAAATAATAAAATAAATTAAAGAGAGATATATGTCCTATCCTAATCATTATTAATGTATGACTGATATAGTATGAAAGGAGTTCTCTTGTTTGTTGGTTGAAGCCTTTGACAGATAGAACCATTACAAAAAGAAATTAAAAAACCCACACTGGCTTCACATGTACATCACATTGATACATTATTTCAAATTAACTATTCATTTCTCCTACCTTTTGTCTGCTTCTCAATAGTTTTTGCATATAAAAAGAAGCTAAAGGAATGTTCATGTAACATAACACAATTTGAAATATGAACCTCTCAATTCGAACAATGGCTGCTCTTTCACCTAGGTCTCATTCTCATAGTCCTTATCGTACTCGTTGTGTTAGCTTTCCTGCTAGATCACATCCTAGCACTATCAAGATTGAGCAAGTTCTTAACAAGATTAAAACTTGGGAATCAACTTCTCCTTTTTCTCCAAAAGCAGCAGAAAAAACACACAATGCTTTGTCTGGCCTTGTAGAGTTATACGAGTGCATAGAGGAACTTCTTGCTCTACCAATGACTCAAAGAGCACTTCTTCAGCATCAAGATGACAATTTTGTGAAGGAGTTGTTGGAAAGATCTGTTAGATTCATAGATATTTGCAGCAACACAAGGGATACTGTCATGTGTTTGAAAGAAAGCATAAGAGAACTTCAATCTGCGCTTAGGAGAAGTAAAGCAGGGGATGATTTGTTGACCATTGAAGGAAGTGTTACTGCTTATATTTCTTCAAGAAAAAATACTCAGAAGGAAATTGAAAAGTCTCTTACTATGTTGAAACAGATAGATAATACCCCATCAGCCACAAACACAGAATCTCAGCTTTCTGCCATAATAAGAGTCCTTGAAGATGCGAGTTTCACAACCATTTCAACCTTTCAATCATTGCTAATGTTTCTTTCTGTGCCAGCCTCGAAACCAAAGTCCATTAAATGGTCATTGGTTTCAAAGATTGTGCACAAAGGGGTGTTAGGCAGCGAAGGGCAGAGGGAAAAACTGACTGAGCTGGAGAAAGTTGACACTGCACTGAACAACTTGTTGGACCATGCTTCTGGTTCGGGCCATGAAGAGGAAGTGGAAATTTTTGAATTTGCACAAAGAAATCTGGAGAATTTGGAGGGTAGCATTGAGGATCTTGAAAATGGATTGGAAATGTTGTTTAGGCTTTTGATTCGTACAAGGGTGTCTCTACTCAACATACTTTCACTCAGTAGATAAAATATTGGCAAAATATCATGCATCGCAGTTCAAGTTTTTTTAATGATTGAAGCTGTGATATAGTGTCACTTCTAGTCATTGAGTCATGTAAATAAACATATTTGTGTATAGTATGAGCAACTAAAGGGAAGAGAATTAGGAAACATGGACTAAAGTTTTCCAATTTCCTAATCCTTCTCTTCATCTCATGTCGTATCTCTTTCTGATTTTTGTGTTATTCCAATTTTTACAGATTAGTGCCACAATTTTGTATAGGTACTAATTAATTCTGGCCATGATTAGTGATTATTTGGAATTATATGAATTTTAATTCAAATATGTCCAAGTTTGTGGTAAAAATCATTCAAATATAGTCAAACGTTTGCAAAGTCATTGAAAAATAACAATTATTTTGCTGCAACAGCATAATATACTGTAGATCGGTTCACTTGTGTATGAACTTCCAGCATATTATGCTGGAACTCTAACAAGTGGAAAGTTCCAGCATAATATACTAGAGATCGGAGCACTTGTGTATGAACTTTCAACATATTATATTGGATCGGTATATTATACTAGAACTCTAGTATATTATGCTCGAGTTCCAGTTACTTATGATGGAACTCCATTATAATATACTGGAGTTTCAGTATACTTATGCTAGAACTCCAGTATATTATGCTGGAGTATTTTTCGGATTTTGAACAATGTTTTCGTTCAGATTTATATTTACATGAAAAGTGGTTAAATTTTTATTAGTTTGGAAACTATGGCTATTTCTCAATGACCACTTTTAAATCTAACTATTTTTGAACTTGCCCAAGTTTGTGTGCAACAGTGCAAGTAAGAAGTAGCTGTAAATGGGCTGATCTGGTATGGGTAAGTCCATCTAGTATTTCAGTCCATAGAGGAATTTAGTCCCTTGTGTATGTCCATTCTGTATTTGGATTTATTATTCAGTCAATCCATAAATGGACCTAATCCATTCTTGTGTATGAAACATTCTGAAAATTATTGTGAGATGGATATCATAGTAGTCTGCAGGTGTTGTGTCTAACAAAAATGCGATGTTATCGATAGAACATAGGAAGACATTGAATCTTTCACAACTCGAATATAATGTATCTACAACTCTAGACACAAACAAGAGTGTTTGGTCCGATATAAAAGAAAAAATCATTTCCCTTCCTTCTGATCGCTAAAGAAAGGGACGACTCATGGGAGTGAATATTCTTTATTGAGATTTTATGTAGTAGGTAGTAATCAGACTAAAGTATATAATACTCGTAGTTTATTTTTGTTGCTTCTTATTGTTTGACCAAAAAGTATAGTATTCTTTGATAAATTAATTAAATAATAATTGAGGTGAACGGTAAATCCTAATCAAGCACAATAATTCTTAGATCTAGCTTAGAGTTTGGGTAATACCGTTTTCTTAGTGCTCAGAGTCCTGTATTCAATCATTAAATGCGCACTTTAGAGGGTAAATGAAGAATGAGTAATGAGCAATAAATATGAGAAATGACAATAAATGTAAATAGGAAGGACAATTCACTCAAATATCAAATGATGTGGAAGATTCTTCCTTCTGACAACGAAATATGCAGTAAACAAGAACATGAGCAATGCTTTCTTGGATCATGTGAGTGAAAAGGAAGGATAATCAATAAAACCAATCACTATGGAAAGGCGAACTTTATATTTTCTCTCAAGGGTCAATTTCTTACAATAATTTTCTCTCATTTAATCTCACGTGTCCCCCTTTTCATCTCTCTCCTTTTTTATTTATATGTGACATTCTCTAAAAATAATAAAAAGTACAACAAGGGGAATATCCAGGAGAATATTCTTGTCACTAGTTCCAAGTCTACTTAGTCGTTATTCCTACTCTTCACTACTCGACCTCGACCTCTATGGCTCGCTTATCGATTGCTCGTTATTGGTCTTAGGTCGACCTCGGCATATCCGTCCAAATCGGAACACAGTCTTTTCACCTTGCGATCTTCTCACGCCCAACTTCCTGGCCAAGATTTTGACCCATACAGTTAGTCCCAATGATTGTCGGGGTTGCCTTCTGGTCAGCCTCGATGAGCGGACCTTTTCAGTCGGCGATTTGTGAAGAAAATTTTGGCGTGGTGATCGAGTGGAGGCATATATTGCCGAAGTAATGCCGAATGTGAGTCATTTTTTCATGACCCAAACCCGGTCGTGATGGCGCCCAACCCGAAAGCTAGGCAAGCCTGACCAACCGTCGTTCTCATATCATCAATAACTCTCAAAACCGACAACTTAAGGAGAATATAATAGTTTTAGAATAATAATCCAATATTTATAGAGTAATAATACCGAGAAATATTAAGTATGAGAAAAACTCTCTCAAACGATCTAGAGTCACGAGTGTAAAGCCTCTAAACAAAAGTGGAGAACAATATTTGAACGAAATACTCAAGTCTGAAAATATATATATATATATAAATAAAACTGAAATAGGAAGAGTAGTCGGGTCATGCGAACGTCAAGCAGCTACCTCAACGACTCTGATAAGATCTGGAAACAAAGACTGCTCAGCTAAGCTTCCGGTGTACCTGAATATGCACACAAGGTGCAGAGAGTAGGGGTGAATACTACCGACTCAGTGAGTAATAAGCATATAAAATGTCTGAAGATAAGAAATCCACGAAATTCCACAAAGTAAAGCTAAAACTAACAGTCTGACACAATACTACGAACTAACAGCAAACAATTTCAAATATAACAGTCAAGTATAATGTAAAAATGCAATGCAAATGCAATTGAACAAGCTGTGGCGTACAACCCGATCCATTTAACGTCGACATCGCTCACTAGGGGTGTGCACAGACTCCGGAGGGGCTCCTTCAACCCAAGCACAATATAATCATAACATTCATTATGGCGTGCATCCCGATCCATACTTAGTCCACAATATGCATATGAGTCACGTAACAGATTCAATTAATTTCCCAATTTCCAAATTTTTAAGAAGAATATACTTTAGATATTTAACTTCAGGAAAAGTGACTTAGTATTTCGTAACGGTGATTAAAAACAGGACTGAGATCAATAATCATACAAATCATGCTATCATAATAATATTCATCCTCTGAGGATGCTACAGATCGGCACAAGGCCCCAAACACGGCAATAAGCCTAGATATATTCAATACAGGGTGCGTATCAGCGCCAATATAGAAACATTCTTGTTCAGGATGGACCGAGTCACAATCACCAATCATAACCAATCTCGCACCTGTTATGGGGTGCGAGTCACGTCCTACAATAGCGTCACAATGTGATAAGCCGGGATTTCAAACCCTCAGGCCATCATATACACCAACTACTCACCTTTAACCGGTCGTAGACTGGTCAGTAATGTTTTTTTCTTTCGTATCGACCTCCTCGTGTGTCGAATCTAGTCAAAACTACAGCTAATACATAAATATGGATTAAAGAAATATAACCCAATCAAAATACTCGAAAAGTACTAAAATTTACGAAGTTGGTAAAACTCGAGAACCGGCTCCACTTCTCAAAAAATTCTAAAAATCATACCAACACATTCCTCGTCTCGTCACGATTTCGTACATATCAAGTTCATCAAAATCAGAGTCCTTTTGACCCCTCAAATTCCAACTTTACATATTCTTAGGTTTCAAGCCCTAACCTCCATTTTTACTCCTTAAATCCTTGGTTTTTCACTGTTTAATCTATGTTTTTATATCATAACAACATAATCCGAGTCTAAGAACTCTTACCTAATGAAACCCCATGAATTCTCTTCAAAATCGCCCACAAATCGCCTTTCCCCGAAGTCTAAAATATTTTCTAACTTCTGAAATTCGATAACACTGTTTATTAAAAACCCTCTGTGATTTTCTCTTATGCGGTTATTTTACCGCACCTACGGTACCGCCTTTGCGTCCATTTGATCGATTATGCGGTCTCACTTAAATCTCTAGGAACCGTTTCTGCGGATTCTAAACCGCACACGCGGTTGCGTTTTTGCGATCACAGTTACCGCTTCTGCGGTCTTCCACTTAATTCCTAAGACCGCTTTTGCGGTCAAAATCCGCTTTTGCGGTTTCTCCTCGACCGCTTCTGCAGTACATATTCCGCTTTTGCGGACCCGCTCAAACGACCACTGGTCCACTTTTGCGTAATTGCCCAAGTCCATCGTGGACCACTTCTGCGACACCACAGTCGCATCTGCGGAACCGCTTATGCGGCTCCTTTTTTCGCAGATGCGGAAATATCAGAAGCCTTATACCACAGACTTGCAACAACATTCAATTTTCACTGTTTAACCTTCCGAAATCACCTCGAGGCCCTCGGGACCTCAACCAAATGCACTGATACGTTCTATTACCTCATTCAAACTTGCTCTTAACATAAAACCACTATCATAAACATAAAAAAATCATCGAATTACCGTAGATTCAAGCCTAAGTTAAACAAAACTTCTAAAATTTGCATTTGATTTAAAACCCGACCTAAACACCTCCTAATAACCTGAAACTTTGCATACATATCAAAAATTACCTAACGGGGCTACTGCAACTCTCAAAATTCCATTCCAACCCTTGGATCAAAATCTCACCCACAATCCGAAATTTGCCAAAATCCAACCTTAGCCAATTCAAACCTAATTCTATACCGGACCACCAAATTCAATTCCGAGTGCTCTCCTAAGTCACAAATCATCCCTCAAAACTAGTAGAATCATTGCAAATCCATTTTGAGCCTTTTAACTCATAAGTCAATATTTGGTTGACTTTTCCAAACTAACCTTCTCATAAAGAGGCTTATTGTCTCATTTCTAACCGAACTTTATCTGAATTACTTCAAATTTTCCAAAAACATATAATAAAACATATATAAGCATAAAACGGGGAAAATGGGATGGTAAATCCTGTAACGATGGGTCGGGTAGTTACACGATTCGAGTAAGGTCGAATGTTTGACTCTTTAAGTAATTCGAACGAGGTCGAATGTGAATAAATTCGAGTGAGGTCGAATGTGAGTTGATTCTAGTGAGGTCGTTGTTTGACTCTTCAAGTGATTAGAACGAGGTCGTATGTAAATAAATTTGAGTGAGGTTGAATGTGAACCGATTCGAGTGAGGTCGATTGTTTGACTCTTTAAGTGATTCGAACGAGGTCGAATGTGAGTCAATTCGAGCGAGGTTGAATGTGAGTCAATTTGAGCGAGGTCAAATTTTGACCCTTTAAGTGATTCGAACGAGGTCGAATGTAAGTAAATTTGAACGAGGTCGAATGTGAGTTGATTCAAGCAAGGTCGAATGTGAGTCGATCCGAGCGAGGTCGAATGTTTGAACCTTTAAGTGTTCCAACAAGGTCAAATGTTAATGAATTTGAATGGAGTCAATTCGAGTGATATTGAATGTTTGACTCTTTAAGTGATTCAAACGAGGTCAAATGTAAATAAATTTGAGCGAGGTCGAATGTGAGTTGATTCGAGTGAGGTCAAATATTTGACTCTTTAAGTGATTCAAACGAGGTCAAATGTGAATAAATTTGAGTGAGGTCAAATGTGAATAAATTTGAGCGAGGTCGAATGTGAGTCGATTTGAGTGAGGTCAAATTTTTTACTCTTTAAGTGATTCGAACGAGGTCGAATGTAAATAAATTTGAGCAAGGTTGAATGTGAGCCGACTCGAGTGAGGTCGAATGTTTGACTCTTTAAGTGATTCAAACAAGATCGAATGTAAGTAAATTCGAACGAGGTCAAATTTGAGTTAATTCGAGCGAGGTCGAATGTGATCCGATTCGAGTGAAGTCGAATGTTTGACTCTTTAAGTGATTCAAACGAGGTCAAATGTAAGTAAATTCAAACGAGGTCGAATGTGAGTCGATTCGAGAGAGGTCGAATGTTTGACCCTTGAAGTGATTCGAACAAGGCCAAATGTTAATGTATTCGAACAGAGTTGAATGTGGGTCAATTCGAGTGAGGTAAAATGTGAGTAAATTCAAACTAGGTCAAATGTGAATCGATTCGAGTGAGGTCGAATGTTTGACCCTTTAAGTGATTTGAATGAGTTCGAATGTAAATAAATTCAAGCGAGGTCAAATGTGAGTCGATTCGAGCGAGGTCGAATGTTTGACTCTTTAAGTGATTCGAAAGAGGTGAATCTAAGCAAATTTAAGCGAGGTTGAATGTGAGTCGATTCGAGCTAGGTCGAATGTTTGACCTTTTAAGTGATTCGAATGAGGTTGAATGTAAATAAATTTATGCAAGGTTGAATGTGAGTAGATTCGAGTGAGGTCGAATGTTTGACTCTTTAAGTGATTCGAACAAGGTCGAATGAAAATAAATTCAAACGAGGTTGAATGTGAATTGATTTGAGGGAGGTCGAATGATTGACTCTTGGCGTAATATAGGAACTTGGTGGAGATGAAAAACTCATGTGTTTGCATATTTCGCTTTGGTTATACATTTATTGGAAAAGTTTACATACATTGGAGAAGTTTACATACGTTGAAGTTTGCATGTTTTTCTGAAGTCCCAGTCAATCTAGTCCCTTCATTAGTCGATATGGAAAAGTAGTTGGTAGGTCGAACGATGAACTTATACTTAAAATCCGAGACACTCTCTTCGTTGCCTCATTAAAAACCTCCCCGAGAAAACCCAATTGGGACAAAACCCAGGTAAGGGAAAAAAATACGACTCGGGAAACGTCTATCCTTAGAAGTTGAAGTATTTGAGGTGGGAGATATTCCAATTATTTTGAAGTAATTTCCTTTCATTGTTTCCAGCTGAAATGACCTTTTGCTTCCTGCCGCCATGATTTTGTATGGTTCGTCCCAACTGGTTCCCAGTTTTCCTTCTCGTGGGTCTTTGCTTGCTTGTGTTTTGGATTTGAGTACGTAGTCCCCGACTTTGAGTGGCCTAACTTTGGCTTTTTTGTTGTAGTACCGCTCTGCTTGTTATTTTTGAGCTATCATTCTTATGTAGGCCACGTCTCTTTGCTCTTCAGCTTCATTGAGGTCTTGCCTTATGTTCTCGTCGTTGTTTGGCCCGCTTTTATTTGAGTATCTCATACTGGGCTCCCCGAACGCAACTGGTATCATTGCATCGGTCCCATAGACTAGTGAGTATGGTGTTTCCCCTATGCTCATCTTTGGCAAGGTACGATATGCCCATAACACTTTTGGTAACACTTCTGCCCACAGTCCCTTGGTATTTTCGAGTTTCGTTTTCATGATATTCAATATTATTTGGTTGGAGGACTCCGTCTGAACGTTGCCTGTGGGATAATATGTAGTGGAGAGTATTCTTTTGATGTGCAATTATCTGAAAAACTCTACGGTCTTCTTCCTAATAAACTGGGGACCATTGTAGCAGCTGATGTTTTGGGGTTGCCGAAGTGGCATATGATGTCTCTCCATATTAACGCGATCACTTCTTGTTCGCTTATTTGAGGGAATGCACCTGCTTCTACCCATTTGATAAAATAGTCAGTTAAAACTAAAAGAAATTGTAAATTATCTCGTCTTGCCGGTAGGGGTACACAGACGATGTCCATTCCCCATTTGATGAAAGGCTAAGGCGAGATGACTGAATGAAGGTGTTCGCCCTCTTAGTGAATCATAGGGGCGTACTTTTGGCATGGCTCGCACCTTTTGATGAAGTTGGGAGCTTCTTTCTTCATCGTGGGCCAATAGTAGCATGCTCGTATGAGGCATCTAACAAGAGCTCGATTGCTAGTGTGAGCTCCGTAGTGGTCCTCATGTACTTCTTTGAGGATGCGCCGTGTTTGATTTGGCCCTAATCACTTTTATAGGGGCCCACCAAATGTTCTTTTTCACCAGTCGTTATTGATAATATTGTACCCAGACGCCTACATTCGAAGCGTTTTGGCTTTTTTTATCGTGTGGGAGCACTCCGTCCTGCAAGTATGAGATAATAATATTGCGCCAGTCCTAATTTAGGTTTATAAAGTGTACCTAGATTTTCTCAAGTGATGAATGAAGGAGAATTACCATGTCCCCCTCTTCAATTATGCTTTTGGTGGCCGCTGCCAATTTGGAGAGACCGTCCGCTTTGATGTTCTGGATCGAGGTATTTGATCGAGCTGGCATTCGTCGAACTCGAGTAATAGTTTGAAAATCTCTGCTTGATAATTCTATAACCATTTCTCCTTAATTTGGAAATTCCTTGTGACCTGATTGACAATGAGTTGCGAGTCGCATTGAAGGATGATTCGTCGTGATCCATATTTGAGTGCTAATTCTAACCCTTACAATCACAGCCTCTTTGTTAGTCTTAGGCATCGTATGAATTGGCGAACTAGTTCGCCTATTGGGACCCGGAGTACCACTTTCAGTTCAAATCCTGTTGCGTTAGAAGCGCCACCTGTGTACAAGACCCATTGGTCGTGTACTTTGGTAGAACTAATGGCGGTTTCCCTTTTGACTTCGGACATTATTTTTGTAATGAAGTCGGCGATGACGTTGGCAAGAACTTGCGACTTTATCGCTCTTCACGAGTGATATGTTATATCATGCTCGCTCAGCTCTATAGCCCACTTGGCCAATCTACTCAACAATTCGGGTTTGTGCAAGATACTTCTTAAAGGAAAAGTCGTGACCACTGAGATAGGGTCGGGTTTGTGCAAGATACTTCTTAAAGGAAAAGCCGTGACCACTGAGATAAGGTGACACTAGAAATAAGATCTAAGCTTACTTGAAGGTATGATTAGGGCTAGAGCTAGCTTTCGAGGTAAAGACACCTCGTTTTAGCGTCGACCAAAGTTTTGTTGATGTAATAGATTGGATATTGTGTACCTTTATTTTATGGTACTAGAACTGTGCTTACCGTGACATTGGACATGGCCAAGTAGACAAGGAGGCATCCTCCGAGTTATGCCTTGGCGAGCAATGGTGGCAACGACATATAGGCCCTAAGTTCTTTTAAGGAGGTGACACATTCGATATTACATTGGAGTTTGTTTTCCTTTTTGAGTACACCAAAAAATTTGTGGCACCTATAGGATGACCGCGAGATAAACCTTGACTAGGAGGCTATTCGGTCGGTCACCTTTTCCACTTATTTTTTGCTGGTTAGATTTTTGGTATTCTTTCTATGACCTTGATTTGGTAGGGATTGACCACGATGCCTTATTGTGATACCATGAAGCGGAGTAATTTTCTAGATATTAGGTTGAAAGCACAGTTCTCGGGGTTAAACTTCATGTGGTACCTTCTGAGTATGTCAAAGGCCTCCCTCAAGTGGTCTATATGGTCTTCCTTTATTTTTGACTTGACAACCATGTTGTCAACATAAACTTCCATGGTCTTGTCGAGTTGGTCTTTGAACATTTTGGTCACCAACTTCTGGTACGTTGCCCTGTATTTTTTAACTCGAACGACAATACTCTGTGGCAGACGTCCCCTAATGGGTGATATAAGTGGTTTTTGCCTGGTCTTATTCCTTTATTAGGATTTGGTTATAGCCTGAGTAAGTGTCCAAGAAACTTAGCAGTTCATACCCGGCTGTGGCGCCGGTGAATTGGTCAGGGCAGCGAGAATAATTCTTTTGGGTGGGCGTTTTTCAAATCTGTGAAGTTTACGCACATCCTCCACTTACCGTTCTTCTTTTTCACCATAACTACATCGGTGACCCATTGAGGATACTTCGATTCTATGACAGAACAGTTCACTAATAATTTCTCGACCTCTTTACGAACTGCGTCATTTATTGTATAGTTAAACTTTCATCTGATTTGCCTTACTGCGGGTAAAATAGGTCGATGTTCAACTTGTGAGTTGCTATCTCCTTTGGGATACTTGGCATGTTTGCATGGGAAAAAAACAAACAGGTCTACGTTATATTTTAAGAACTAATGAAATTTACTTAGATCTTGGAGTTTATGGTCGATGAAAGATTTCTTGTTATGGTCGGCGTCATCTAGTTGCATGGGGTCAAGGTCCTCTGCGGTTGACCCCGTGGATTCTATAATTTTAGGGTCGCTAATGATGTTTTTCTTTTCATCGGCATCTGACCCTGATTTCATTAATTTATATGCCTCCTCGGCTTTTTCTTTCAACTATTGGGTGTACATGTAGTCTTTGGCAAGGTGTTAGCATTCACGGACCATGTGTTGCTCTCTTCGGATGTAGAATACTCCCAGGGTGTGAGAAATTTAATGACTTGGTACAAGCTGAATGGGATGGCTTTTATGGCGTGTATCTATGGTAGGCCTATACTGGCATTGTAAGCCATATCCTGGTCCATGATGTGGAATATGGTCTCCAAAGTGACGCCGTTGACCAAGACGAACATCGTGATTTCTCAAGATGTCCATTCAACTGCATTGTTAAAACCTGTTAGTGTTATGCAACATAGCACTATCCTATCCTCGAGCTTCATATGGGTGAGAACTCGAGGATGGATGATGTATCCGCCGCTTCCATCATCGACCATTCAATATCAAGAACGCATGAAGTAATGATAAGGGCATCATAGCAAGGGAAAACCAAACCATGGGTATCTGACTTATCAAAGATGATACTTTCTTTGAGTTCGTCATACCATTAGTGGTGTGATTGATCTCTTGAGCTTGTAAGTGGTGGTGAACTTCACGATGTTGATGGATGCATCGTCACCTCCTCCGATGATCATTTGAATGGTCCGAACAAGGGAATGTCATCTAAGAGGCCCCTGATGTTGTTCTTGCCCTCGAGCGAAATTAGCCCTCCCTCGATCACTCATTAGCTCTTTCAGGTGCCCTTGGTGAAGCATGTTCGCAACCTTTTGTCTAAGGGCGATGCAGACCTTGGTCTTGTGATCCCGTTCTTGGTGAAATTCACAAAGGGCGTTTGACTTCTGGTGCTTATGTCAAATTTCATCTTCTGTGGCCACTTTACCTTTGGGCCGAGCTTCTCCAATGCGTAGTCTATTTCTGAGGGGGGAAACACAAAAATTGTGAGCTGATAATAAGGGAGGCATACCTCTTTCATTCGATGGGTCCCATTCGTGGCCTGGATGGACCTTCGTCATGACGTGGAGACGGCATGAGGATACCACTAACGTAAGGATGATGTCTTTCTCAATTAGGTCGTGACCTTGCTAGATCTCTTCTATTGTTTCTTCAGTCTTTCCTGCCGAGGTCAGGTGTTGATATCAGCCTCGTCGACTCTTACCTCGGTACAGTAGGCACTGTATATCTTATCCCAAGTGGTTGGAGGATATTTCATGAGTCGGTTAGTGACTTTTTGGTCGCCCTCGACCCACTTCTACTCAGCCCATTCTGAAAGTGGCCACCGTCATTCCTTCAGATACATTCGGAAGGGTCATTCTTACGCAGTTGAACCGGGCGAGGAAGTTCCTGAGTCCCTCGCCTAGAGATTGCTTGATGGAGAATGTGTTGTTCACCCTTGCCTTTGCTTTCTTGGCCCCGAAATGGGTGGTGAAAAACTTGTCGGCCATTTCTTTGAACGTTTTTATGGAGGGCACAGCTAACTGCGAGTACCAAGTCAGGTCCCCGCCGGTTAGGGTCCTTCCAAACTTCTTCAGCAATATGGATGATACTTGTTCTTTTGCAAGGTCGTTGCCTTTCACTACAGTGACATAATGGGTCACATGATCCTCTAGGTCCATCGTGACGTCATATAATTTCAAGTATGGCAGCATTTTATAAAATTTTGTATAGCATGTGGCGCAGCCTCGTCGCTATATGGTTGTTCAACAAATTAGCCGGTATCCCATTTTGGTAGGAGTTTTGGGTCGCCCTGTATCTTATCTATCCTTTCTTGATGCTCCCTCATTTGGTCGCGGAGTTCTTTGTTCTCGTTCTCCATTTCCTTCATTTTTTAAAAATGTCCGCGAGGGCATCGTTACGTGCACCATTAACCGGGTGAGTGATACATGTCGAGGGACGTTGGGTGCATTGTGGCTATGTCGATTCACTTGCCTTCTCTGCTCGCCATCTGAGCGGGTTTGTCGAGTATGTTTTTCAATGTACTCGTTAGCCATGCTTCTAGTAGCTTTTTTACTGCTTGTGGTTCTTCTTCCGCAATGTACGTAGAGGCTCCCTTTCCATGAGAAGCGGTAACACTACCATGAAGGGGGGTGAATCACTGTGCTTAGGTGAGGCGCTCAGTGTCATGTTCTCCTCGTCTTCTCCGTGGACTTCATTGATGGTATTTAGGAGATTAGTAGTAAGGCCTACCACTACTTTTAGTCTTTCTTTTCTATTTCCTGCCATGTTAGATTATGCAAGTATGGGAAAGAGAATTTTGTACTTTGCTATTGGTATGTTTATGTAGATCTAGAAAGATTATGATTTTGAGTAGAAACTCCTCACAGATGGCGCCAAATTGTTTGACCAAAAAGTATAGTACTCTTTGTTTAACTAATTAAATAATAACTGAGGTAAAAGGTGAATCCTAGTCAAGCATAATAATTCTTAGATCTAGCTTAGACTTTGGGTGATACCGTTTTCCTAGTGCTCGGAGTTGTGTATTCAATCATTAAATATGCAATTTAGAGAGAAAATAAAGAATCAGTAATGAGCAATAAATATGAGAAATGACAACAAATATAAATAGGAAGAACAATTCACCCAAATATTAAATGGTGTGGAAGATTATTCCTTCTGACAATGAAATATGGCAGTAAACAAGAATATGAGCAACGCTTTCTTGGATCATATGAGTGAAAAGGAAGAATAATCGATAAAATTAATCATTATAGAAAGGTGAACTTTGTATTTTCCCTCAAATGTCAACTTCTTACAATAGTTTTCTCTAATTCGGTCTCACGTGCCCCCTTTTTCTTCTCTCTCTTTTTCTATTTATATGTGATATTATCTAAAACCCTAAAAAGTTCAACAAGGGGAATATCCAGGAGAATATTCATATCACTAGTTTCAAGACTACTTAGCCGTTTCCTACTTTTCGCTACTCGATATCGACCTCGACCTTTACGGCTCGTTCAACGAATGCTCGTCGTTGGGTTTTGGTCGACCTCTGCCTGTCCGCCCAAATCGAAACACAATCTTTCCACCTCACGATCTTTCCACACCGAACTTCCTAATCAAGATTGACCCATACACTTATCACATAAGTGCGGAGAAAATTGACAACATCGTAAAACATTTGGACCAAAATTTGGAAATTATATCACGGAAGAGAAAAGAAAATGATGTGGTACCAAGTGGACGTCCATGCAAATTCCAATGCCCAAGTAAATAGGTTATCATGATCGGTCATAACGCATCATCAAAAAAATATATTACAATATTTTTCTCTTCTTTAGAAGAGCAAGTTTTTCGACATGTTTGTTTAGTGTCATTTTAAAAAGGCTTGAAGGTAATTAAGTCATTTGGCATCAACTTCCACAAATACGACGTGTAGCTTTCTCCACAAATACGACGTGTAGCTTTCTACTTTTCCCACCGCATAATCTTATCACTTACCTGAGGCCCTGGGTCTGCTCATCTTTCTTCATTCTCGGTTCTCTCTCTTTGGTCTTGCTTACTGTATTTTCTTTGGAATTTTACTCCCAAATACAGTATAATTTATCTCTCTTATGCTCAACCCAAAGTCAATTTTATTTGATTTCAACTCAATTGAATTCTTAGATTTTCTTGCTGTACGAAATTGATTAGTATTCTGGTCAATTATTTCAAAGTTCCATTATGGAACAACATGGAGAAAACCATGAAAGGACCAAGTTTAATTGCAAATCTAAATGTCATAGGATTATCAGTTATCATGGGATGTTACAGAGCATGTGCTTCAAGACCCCTTCAGCCATTTTTGTAAAAATATCATTGTCAGCTTTGTACTTTTTCATATTTAAGTTTTTCTTCTAATTTATGCAAACTTTTGGCACTCTTAGGGATTTAATATGTTTGGATGTATAGCTTTGTGATGAAATCCGAACCATTAAAAGTCATAGCGAGTTGATTCGCTCTTTGATATTTTTTAAAGTGCAAAATGTATAAAGCTGGTGCAAAGAAGGAGCACTAACAGCTTTGGCTTTGGTGGCCGGGTCATCGAAGGTACTATTCGTCCAGTTAAAATTTTGTTTAGCCTCAGATTTGGATGATAATGGTTGATAAAGTATATATCACCTAGAGCACTTCCTATTTGCAAACTATCCTGGTAAATACGGGAAGGATAAGTGTAATCGCATATTCCGAGATAAACTCACCGGGTGCATAAGCTTGGACTGGATGGTCGTTGCCAAGATTCGTGTTGGTGTATTCGTTCTATCTAGAGGTAAATGTGCAAAAAATATTGAGAAGTTTCAAGTGCATTTTCTGATTTATGTGTTTAACTTTCCTTTTGTGACTTTCGTTAACCAGGACAACGCTAATTTTCTATCAGATAATTTAAAGAAGTGGTGCTTACTGTTCAATTGGTTATCACTTACGATGTATGCACAGAAAGCCTTTGTTATTGAATTTTCTGGAAGAGTTGGGCACATGTAAATGGAAGATTGTGCCTAATATGAAGAAGAATGTAAAGGTAAGCATTATTTTGATCTTTGTGATTTTATAAATTTATTATGGTAATATTTCAATTTTTTATTGAGGTGTCAGCTTCATATATGATATATGAAATTTCCAATTAAACAGAACCCTTGAAATAGTTCTTGTCATTTAAAGAGTCAACATAAGAACTTCAACTATAGAGCAATGAATGGCAACACTATTATGGGGGCAAAATATTAGTATTACTTGGCTTAAAATGAGAAGCTTCCCTTCTTCCTTTCCCAGTAAAAATAAAAAGCAAAAAAGAAGAAACAACAAGATTGTTATCCCTTCCAGAAAAAGTATACCCTTAGAGATCACGTAGAAAATAAAATTCCTAATAAATTGAGAACCATCTTAAACTTAAGCATTTCTTGTAGATGATTGGGAAAAAGGATCAAGAAAAAAATATAGGGATAAGTTAGATGCCAATTGTGATACTATTTCTTACTATTTCACCATTAATGCTTCATTTTTGTTTGCTGCATCAAACTTGTAAACTTGCTAAGGTATTACTGGTGACAGATATGATACCAGATGGACTTATATCAACCTCCGAGGACTGAGGATATATTTATTTATTTTTGTTTCTTCCAAGTTTATGTATAGACACTAGAAAGATTGTACATAATAATGTCTTCTGTCAAACTGCTATAGTTTGGTGAGACTTTGTTATGATTGTCATATATATCCTGTCTTTCTTCTCTGCCATTTTGTACCAAAATAAAGTTATGTGATGGTGTCTATATCTTGAGTTGGTATACATTCGCATGCATCTATTTCTCCTCTGCCATTGCATAAAACGTTAATAAATAATATTTCTAACTTTTTAGTTCGATCCTTTGGTTTTCAACGTATTGCCCTAAATTCATATTTTATTTTATTCTTTTCATTTTTGCAGCTTAAACTGATTAAGGCCAAGTCTCTTTTCTGCGTTCATATCTTCCGCGCGAGTGCTCATTCATGGTAATTTGCTGTAATGTTATGTGATTTTGATGTTGGTTTGAAAGTTGGATTTTTTGATTTTCAGTTGATTATATCTTTGACATACTCAATTTCTAGCCTTTTTGAGTAATTTTTGGTTCCAAGGTCAAAAACATTATGTGAAATTAATTGTTGGTTTGTTGGTAATTCTAATTGCTTTTGGTGTGTCATAAACCAGCATACCATGTAATACTTTATTTCACAATTATTAATGATTGTTCATGTGGCTTTGTAGTACATGATTTGAAAATATTGAACTTTGCCTACTTTTCGTTTCAAACTTTTGTATCCAATGTGTACTTAATCCATTTTACTGAATTGTTGAGTCAAAATGTACTTTAATTTTGGTTTGCCCAAAACTTTCTACTTTCTTGAGATAAATTGATCTCTTATGCAGAACTTTACACCATTGACAATTAGAAGTTATTCAAGTTGTTTCCTGCAAACTTTAGTTACTATTTCCATTTGATAATGAGTCTTCTCCTCTATTCACGGGATTTCATTTAATCTAGCTTGTATAACTTTGTGATGTAACATGCACATAAAAGTCACTTGGAAAATTGTTGTTACTACTGAACTTTCTTCAAAGTAGGGCCACTGGCTATTGAGAAGTCATTTGTTTGTCACCCAAAAAGAAAGCTATAAATGGAAAAGAGTTTAATGTGCATACTTTATTTTTCTCTTCTTTTTTTCATCAAACAAATATAGGGATAAACACGCAATAAGTCTTCAAGGGGAAACCATTAACACGATTTTTCCTAATAACAGAAAATCGATAATGTTAAAGTGTTTTAAGATTTTAATTGGAGATGAAATTGTGAAACCATTAACACTTGCAAAACTGTTGCTACATTTTGGAGTTGCTGCGATCTTTACAACTAATTGCGCAAAATATGGTAAAGATTTATGTCCTTGAAACTTTAATTGAGGCAGTAGAACTTTGAATGGTTAAAGTTCTGAATATCTATTAGTGTATTGATGTGTGTGCAAGAATATAGCTACTCCTCTCATATTTGATCAAACGAAATATAGAGATTCCACACTCATGCAGCGCCTACTATAGCTATGGAGAACAATTGATTTTTGGATCAGTAGACCAATCCGAAGGTGCATTTGTCAACAATGATCAAAATCGAGAAGGGGTATGTCCTGACTTATATTTCATACACAGATCTGACTGCTATTCGTACGCACAAGGAAGAAGATTTTCATTAAAAATGTTCGAGTTCATTTTTCTTTTATTGGGACCTTGTAAAATGGAAGACTGAGAAATCTTATGCTCTTACGCCATAGGAGCGGACAAGAAAAAATAACAAATAAGGAAAGGAATTGGGTATAATCTCACATATGGTGATGCTTGTGTCAGGTGTATCGTATTGTTCATGTTGTAATTTATTATGTGGTACACCACCATATTTCTAGCTAATATCCATTTGATGATCATTGCGTGGGATTTATTGAACATAATGAAGCATATCAGATTGTTGGAATGAGTTCAGGCAACTTGAACAGTGAAATGATAGAGGTATATCTACAAGGTCAGATTGGCAATGCCGCAAACGCATATATTCCTTGGATGGAGGGAGAGCACAGATCAGTAACCATTCGTACAACATACAGATAGTCTCAAAGAACTATCTCAGTAATGCTTATAAGTATTGAATTTTGATCTTTCACTATATTAACTTGGAGTATTTTACTTCTTTTCCATCCGAACTCAGATTCCAATTTACTGGAGTGCAATCCCAAACTACAATTTCAGAACAGTTTGCTCGAGGGGAATTGCATATGCTTCAATGATGAAAAGGGAAGTGTCTCACTTTTATAATCCAGATGTTTGAAAAGTTTTCTTGTGATGCAGGAGAGATATTGTAGCAAACTTTGAGTCATCATTAGGCCTTCCGTACTCCTTCAATTTATAGAGAGATATAATATATTTGCAGTTGTAGTGGGAATAGTGACTTAATTCTTTGATTCTGCTCATGCATGTTATCTTTTGGATCTTTAGTGTCAAATTTCACGATGTTTGGTATGGTCACTTTCACTTTGGTTATGGAGTGACTGGAGTGACTAATTGTTGTTGCCTGCTAGAGTATATTTTTCAACATATGTGCTTCTGTTAGTTATTTTTGTACATGTCTGTGAGCATTTGTGACAGCTGGTATCAATTTCGTCTTAGAGATGGATCCATTCTTTATTTGGTTTCTACATTTTGAAAGTTTCGTGGATAGACGTATTTCGTTCTTTCTTTCTGTATTTCTCTAGATTTTACAAATTTATTTCATTTTCAACAGAATGCATGGAACAGCCTCGCAAGGTCATGAAGCAGAACTGAAAAAGATGCAGTAGCCTTTGCTCTGGATGGTAATAGGAAGAGCACGATATCTTTTGCACATTTCTTAGAAAAGAACTATATCATACCGATGTATACAGAGCACTCTTTACATTACGGCTAGCTATTTTGATTCAGGGTGGGCAATTATGTTTGCACCTAAAATCTGCAGGGCAGCTCAAAGCATTTGAATATGTGCTTTGAGTGCAAATCCCTATGGAAGTTATCTAATTGTTATTTTACAATTCCATAAGATACTATGTGTATTTTGTACTCATCTAGATTTTGGTTGTTGCATATATTGTAATAGTTTAAATCATGTAATCCTTTACATACATCTATTCTTTCGTATCAAAGCAAAGTTATGCAATGCTCTCTTTCATATTCATTTGATATCAAAACAAAGTTGATAAAAAATGATTGTTCCAGATATTATTCACTTGTCTTCGTGTATGCGTTGGTAGACGCCGATTCAAGAGGATGGCCCTACACTTTCCTTTTGTTCTGCTTAAATTTTTTGGGCGGAAAAGAGTGAAACTACTGATTATCCTTTGGAAGGTTATTAATTTGTTACTTTGGTGGAAAGATATAGTGAAACTCTCTTGGGTTTTTGTCAAATGATCAATGTTGCTCCTGCTAGATTTTGCTCTTTGTCTTTCAACTGTCTATTGGCTCCATTTGTGTGAAGCAACCTACTTCCAATATACAAAGATAGCTCATTCATTTGCTGTTTTTTCATTTACTTAATTTACTCTTCGAAGGAAGTCTCTTCTATTGTTGTAATTACTTTGCCCTAATTGTTTTGGGATTGCTAATTCATATCGCACTTTCATATATTTCTCTGAAATTGACTCTTTTACAATGTATATGTGATCGTGCCATTTGTTAGCTTCTTTTATTATCCTTTTATCTGATAACTTTTTCAGCTCCTAATACTTTTCTAAACCTAATCCATGTTAAAGTATATATTTAAACTGCATGGCCCTATGTTTTTCAATTAGTTATTTGTCATAATAGAAGAAAAACTTTAAATAGAAATCTTACTAATTTAGAAATTGCACACTGAATTTTAAGATGATATAGTGCTACAATAGATATTCATATGTATTATTTTTTTTCCCCTGATATCCTTACTCTTATCCTTGGTTGTTAAATTATATGACTTTTATTTTGTAACTAATTCACATGTGCAACAAATGATATTTTTACTGTAGGAGCTTAGTGAAGTTTGTGCTAATGAGTATCTACCTTAAATATAAAGTGTATAATATTCAACAACTTATTGTCGCTTCCTTAGTTTCCTCCTTTGACTGTATGTATATCTCTTAAAGTTCACAATATAGTTTTCAATGTTCTGCTGCTATTCCCCGATGATGGTCTATGCCTTACTTTTGGGTTTGCAAAATCATAGTTCTTCTTTTCAAGTATTTATTGTTGTAGGAGTTACAAGTATATGTCCCAAGCATACAGAGTGTATGATTTAAATAAAATTTGTAATCC
Source organism: Nicotiana noctiflora (assembly GCA_032618575.1). Taxonomy (NCBI): domain Eukaryota; kingdom Viridiplantae; phylum Streptophyta; class Magnoliopsida; order Solanales; family Solanaceae; genus Nicotiana; species Nicotiana noctiflora. The sequence goes on along the minus strand of JASVEL010013447.1, from coordinate 191,153 downwards.
AAAATTTTACGACTTTATCAACTGTAAATACTTTTCTATTTTAGCTTCTTTGTATTGTTTTTTGTATGTATGATTTTCTAAAGAACTTCATCAAATATTGGGCCCGTGCTGGAACGGGCGATTCCCACCTAGTCCTCTACATAAAAACTTGTCCGCTTCAATCAAGCTTTCTTTCTTATAACAAATGAACAATATTTCCTTGAGTAATTCCTAAATGAAACATGAAAAAGAAGAAACAAGAAATTGATATCTTAACGGTGAAGACAGCAATGTGAAAAAGTCAAACGAAAGCAATGTGAAAAGGAAAAATATTTAAAAACGAAAACGGTGAAGGCAGCAAACAGAAGCAGAAAGACATTTTCCTAGGAAGACCCAAAGCTCACTGTTCGAAACCAACGTTGAGCTTTTACCTAATTATGTAAAATACTAAATTTTATTATTATTAGGGAAAATTTTAGTACCCAATATAGTACTCCCTGCGTATGAGAATATATATCATATACAGAGAAAATTATAGGCATATTCAGGATTTTAAGAGCATAACTATGTATGGGCGTAAAATATCATGTTATATGTTAAATTGTAAACATAAGGGCAGCCTTCGGAGGATGCCACATGTCGTTGATAGGATATAATGACTCGACCTCAAAGAATCGACGTCATGAGAAGATAACGGATCGTTGACAAGATCAAAGTGACTCGATAGAAGACGAGAACGAGGACGAGCACTCCTTTTCGAAAAGCAGTAATGACTAGTTCTAGGATTACTATTCCTTAGAAAATATTCCTTTCAATGGTACTGTCTAGGGTTTTGTAGCTCATGAACCCTAATAAAGAGAAAGATATGTAGTTATAGATGAGATTTTGCACTTTTTGTAAGGAACAACACATTGGCATTCTTTGGAGATTCCCTCTTTATCATATACATAAAATTTCACCTTTTCACATATTTTCTATCTTTTTTTCCGGATCCAAGAAGGATCGAATTCAAATGCTTATCATTATCCATCATTGTCATAGGAATTACCGGGAAATCATACCTTTGTCGAGTGACTTTTACTCATTTATTTACTTGAATATCATTTATTGTTATTTATTTACCTTTTTCATATTCTTGAGTCACTCATTACACCATTATTGTTATTATATTTTTTCATAAATACACTTAGTCTATCATTTATATATTAATATGCTAAGATTAACCCTTTCATATTATAAATTTAATTGTAGAAACCTAGATCTAAATTTCGTGTCATACACTCTACTTTTTAAAAATCCAAAAATTTAATTAAATAGAATAAATATTATCTTATTTTTATATTTGAGAAAAAAAAACTTTCAAGGTGATGAAATACAAAGGAAAAATATATAGAATATTTCAAAACTCTAAGCAAAAAAAAAATATTTTCAATGTGTATAGTTGAAATTCACTGAAAACAGATAGGTAAGTCAAACAAAATTTGAGGAAGATTGGAGATGATTTGGACTGGTTTTCTGTCAAAATTCGTAGTTAAATCGAGTTCAAATAATTCTTCTGCGAACATGTATCAAACATATATCACGCATGTATCTCACCCACATACATACATATGATACACAAACTATACAAATATGATACATATGTGATACACAAATTATTTTTTTATGCTCAGTTTTACTTTAAATTTTCAATTCAAACCACCTCAAAACTTCACCAAATCATTCCAAAACTGAGATTCAAGCTCCTTAAGATGTATTCAATCTATTCTAATAACACTAACTTAAAAGAAAGCAAAAATATAACCTTTTTTTACTACAAATAACTAACTGGCTAACATTATTAATATTAATAATATTTTATGAATTAACTAATTTTTATCATGAATTACTTACAAATGTATAGCCTATAGTTTTCAAGAAAAATCCCAACCTTGAATCTAACATCGGATCCTCGAAGGCCCATTATAAGAGCCCTAGAAACGATGAAACAAAATGCCAAATCGTCAATAAAATAACGGCTCTTTGGTCTAATGTCGGTCGTGGCTCCTCGCTGATGGCCACGTTGTCCATTCTTATTATTTTGATTATTATTATTATATTTTCCACCCATTGTCATTATTTTGATATACTCATCATATTTTTCTTTACAGCCCAGACGACCGTTACACATACAAATACAACTCTGTCTGTCTCTTCTTCACTACCATCCTACCATTTACACTCTTCTCACAACTTGCTTTACTCTCTTTTTTAGGAAGAAAATGACAGCAGCAAGCGTTGCCACCAAGCACTGCAAGAAGGCCGTGAGGATGGGTCTATCTCTCTTCTGCAGAACCTTCAATTCCTCTAAATGGTGAATTTCCCTATGCCCCCCTAAACTTTATTTCTTGGAAAAAAGAAATCAAATTTACTGTAACTTTGTTATTTGTTCTTGTGTGTGTGTGTGTGTGTGCAGCAAGACAATGGCGAAGATGGCGGTGGCGAGGATAAAATTGTTGAGGAACAAGAGGGAGGTGGTTGTACGGCAAATGAGGAGAGACATTGCTATGCTTCTTGAGTCCCGTCAGGATGCCACTGCTCGTATTCGGGTAATCTTTCCTTTTTCTGAATCTTTTCTTTAATTATGTTCTTATATAATCTCTGAATTCTGAAATGGGGTTGAGGCGTAGCTGATTGATTGATTGATCCAACGATGTGTACGTACCCTGGAAATTAGCTTTACTTGGCATTTTTTTTTTGAGTAATTGAATGGGGATTTGCTATATCATGTCTCGTGGTAAGCTGTATTGTTATTGCTTAGAATTAGTAATGAAACCCTTGTGGATCATTTAGCTTTAGACATAAATTTTGCTTTTTAAAAATATTATAGGGTTTCTACGGAGATATTCTTTATAGCAGATGACTTCTTTTTAATGACCTTTTTGTTGGTGCTTCTCATCAAACTTGGAGAATGTGATTAAGTAATCTTGTTGAGTTAGCTTGACTGTGTTTATGCTCTTTCTCATTCAGTACCACTTTTGTTTACTTTAAAACTATAGGATTTTGCTACAATTTATTAATTTTTACCATGGGATTGAACCATACTGAAGTTCCCCTCCTCCTCCCAGCTTTTTACATCTCTTGCTGTACATGACATGTAGGTATTACTAATATTTCAGGCCAAGGTACCTCTGCTATCAGAACTTTCTGTTTTTGTAGGCTAATCAATGCGATAGTAAATAGCTCTTTTATTTAATGCAAAGCCTTTCCAAATTCCAATTTTAATTTTTCTCTGTTGGATGATCTTGAAGTTGCTTAAACAGACCCATCATATAATGTAATATGGGATACCTCTACTTTTATTTTGATATCCAACATCTGATTTTAGTATGAAATCTTCTTTGTTCAAGTTAAACTAGAATCCTCTTATTTCTTTTGTTTATGATGCTTTTAAAGAAGTTGTTGTCCGTACATCGACTCTTTCTGCTAATAATTTGGAAAGAACATTCACATTCTTCACCTTTGTAGGTTGAACACGTGATAAGAGAACAAAACATATTACAAGCAAATGAGTTCCTCGAGCTCTTCTGTGAACTTATTGTGGCTAGACTTCCTATTGTTGCAAAGCAAAAGTAAGGTTTCTCAAGGTGTATAATTCCTTTTTAACAAAAATTTTAGTTAAGAGTACAGGACAAAGATCACAGATACCCTTGCTTTCTATTGATCTGCTTGTTGCAGGGAATGTCCAGCCGATCTGAAAGAGGGGATATCAAGTTTGATTTTTGCAGCCCCCCGGTGCTCGGATATTCCAGAATTGATGAGAATTAAAGATGTTTTTGAGAAGAAATATGGGAAAGATTTTGTTTCAGCAGCCACTGATCTGCGACCCAATGCTGGTGTAAACCGAGCGGTGATCATATTTCTTCTCTTAAAAACTCATGGCTTTGTTTATCATAAATAAATTTATCTATTACTTGTGTACTTTGGAGGGCCTGAAAGAAGTGGGAAATTGTTGTTACAGCTCATTGAGAAGCTCTCTGTGAAAACTCCAAGCGGTGAAGTGAAACTAAAAATCATGAAGGAAATAGCAAAGGAATACCAGGTTGATTGGGACACTGCAGAATCAGAGGAGGAGCTTCTCAAGCCACCAGAAGAGCGTATAGTATGTCTCTCACGCTCAAAATCCATATACATATGTCTATGCTGCCAAACGTGTTTGATGACCATCTAACTGATTTCTATTGTCTTTGATCAGGACGGACCCAACGGCTTTGTAAGTGCCACTAGCTTGCCCCTGAAGCCAACCCCAAAGCAACCTGCTGAGCCTAATAACCTTCCAATGAATTCAAAGCAACCTGCTGAGACTAATTACCTTCCGAGGTATTCATTCAACTGATTGAAATTTGGATTTGTTATTCCCCTTTTCTGCACAAAAAAAAGATTCTGCTTTTGTTCCTTTAAACAAAATCTTTGACTTGGCTGATGTCAGAATCCATCTCCTGAAACTACTACAGGGCTTCAGATGATGGAGAATCGAAAGTCACCAAATTTGACGACCCAGCATCAGCGGCTAAAGCAGCTGCTGAATCTGCCAAGCAAGCTATTGCGGCTGCTGAAGCAGCTGCATATTTGGCCAGTAAAGATGCAAAAGCTTCTACTGGTCGTCATCACTCTATGAATAATGCAACTGTTGACAATATTCCTTTTGTTTCTGGTGCTCCGGTCCCCAAGTTCTCTCGAAATGATGTTGCACCAACATCTCAGTCTATAGTTGATCTGTATGATGATCATTGGAGTAAGAACACTAGGAATCCTGGACATACTCATGGTTCTTTTGGCGAAGAGGTGCCAATAGATATGAAAAGATCACAGAAATTCTATAGGAGACATAGCTATAATGTTCCATCCTCAAATTCCAATGTGAAATATGATGATGATTCAGATTGTGATGAGGAAATTGAGATGGAAGATCCGCCGATTGGCAATACATATCAACACAGCCCACCTACTGATGCTAATGGTGGAAAGTTCTATAGAAGGCACAGCTATAATGCTCCATCCTCACATCCAGGTATCCAGTTTGATGAATCAGATGGGGATGACGAGATGGAGACTGAAGAAGCCACAACAGCTACCAACCGAGCCCCCAACCGACCTGCACCTCAAGTACCTCGGGTTCATCCCAAATTGCCTGACTATGACACCCTTGCTGCTCGCTTCGAGTCTCTCAATTCCCGGAACTCTCGGACATAGATTATCAGGACTCATGGGATCAGATACATTTTGTGCCAGTCAATATATAGGATAATACAGTACAGAAACCAAGTTATATGTTAAATGGTTCATTATATATAGTATGTAGCAATCATTGCATGGAGTAAAACTAGTTCCTTTATGTCAATGTTATACAAATTTTGATGTAATAAATCTTGGAATATCCATTTCGCAAGTTAAACTAGAAGTACCAATGACTAGAAGATTTTATTACATTAGCATGTCTAGTCATTCTAAATTTTTATAGAACATGATATCTTATTTTTCTTAATTATAAAATCTTCGATGATTGAGAAACATAACTATCAACGTTCCTTGTCTTGCTAAGACAACTAGAGCTGTAGCCCGGCCCAACCCAGCCCACATGAGCTTTAGCAATTGACGGGTTGGGCAGCCCACCATTTTGATGGGCCTTATAATGGTTAGTCCACCCCAGTCTTATGTGGGTCGCGGGCCCCCACGGGCCGACCCATCATTTTAAAAAATATAATTTTACATTTTTTCTTTAAGTTATGACCTAAAAAAAGATAATTATTTAAAAGTTAAAAAAATATCTTATTGAAAAAAATACGCAAAACTTAATAACTTTTTATATTGTTCCAATATATCACAATAAATACTAAAAAAAAAAGTAAAAGACATGACTATATTTCATTCACTAAAACAAACTATTGAAGAGAACGTTCTTATGAGATATCCAACACATCATCTTCATCAAACACATTTGAATCCACTTGTGATAAGGTTGTCTTAACATATTCACTTTCATCCACAATTCATATGCAATATTAATTAATTAAATATTAAAAGTAAATTTTTAAAAATTAATAATATTTAAATTCACATAAAAATATTACCAGTTTGAGTTCGGGAAAAACTGTGCAGCCAATTTCAAGTACTAACAAGTGTTTGGACATTTTCATAATAAATGCAACTTCTGTACTTTGTAAGAACACACCACCAATGCTAAATATTGATTCCGATGGTACAATGGTAAAAAGAATGCTAAGTACATCACGCACCATCATTGAAAGATCGGGATATTTTTTAGAATGGTCCTTCCAATACATGACAACATCACCTCTTGAAACTTCACAAGATCAAGTTTTGGTTCCTCTTTGTAAATATCCAATTCTGACTTTCCATATATAATAAAGGCAGTATACTATTTACTTTTTATATATATTAAATAAATATTTTATTAGGCCCACGGGCCGACCCGGCCCAGCCTCAGTCAAGCCTCGCAGGCCACGGGCTTACTAGGGTCGGGCTTAAAAGCCTTATTCTTAAACGGGCTCCAAAAATTCCAGCCAAACCCTGCTAAATCACGGGCTGGGCTGGGGTGGACATGTCCAACGGGCCAAGCCCATATTGACCGCTCTAAAAAGAACGGATCATCAGATTTTTTAAGAAATTCGTTCGTGATATTTGTAATTGGTAGAAGTATTTTTTTAAGGAGTGAATACCCTAAAACTTCCTTAAACTATCATGTTTAATTTTATCAGGTACATACTTAAACTATCCGGTATCCCAAAAACCCTCCTAAATTATATCCCGATTTAATAGCAAAATCACGATTGAGATATGATGTACATTATCAGAGATGATAGAAGAGTTTTTTTTTTTTCTTTAAACAAATGAGCATGTGTTTATCCTTTCATCCTCTTCCTTTGATTTTTTAACCCCCAAAACATTTACCCATTTAATTATTTTTTAATATTAGTTAAAATTCTTAATTAAATTGATATATCAGATTAGATTATGTAAATAGAAGGGTGTATCACATCACACTCATCTCTAAAAGATCGACAAGGGGTTTTTAATATATATAGAAGGATATAGTTAAGGGGTTTTTTTGGATACATGATAATTTAATTGGTCAACTAACAAAAACGTGATAGTTTAGGGGGTTTTAAGGTATTCGTTCTTTTTTTAAACCAAAAAAAAGAGAAGTTATAGTACTTGTTTTTTCGTTAATAAAGCAAGAACGACGGACTGTGAAGATAATCTTCATTAGAATATGAAACAAATTTTCCTATTGAGTATACCTACCAGTTTGATTCTTTTTTTTTTTTTTTTGGATATTTTCCTTCAAAGGGACAATATAATCATTGATAAGAAAATTAGCATAAATATGTTAGAACCAAAGTTAATAAAGAAGGAGGAAAAAGAATAAAAAACAGAACTATAAAGTTTGACTGACCACGAGGGTCAAACTCAAAAAATAAGGTGGTCATTTCTAACCCTCCCAAAAAACGAGAGAAGAAAAACTAGAGATAAGGTAATTAGGGGTTTATGATTCGGTTTGAATCGATTTTTCTCTAAAAAGAAATTAAATTAAGTAAGTCAATTTTTCAAATATTATAATCAAACTAAACCAATTAAGTCGGTTTTTTTTTCGATTCGATTTATGTCGGATTTTTTCGGTTGTTCATTTTTTCGGTTATTCGTTAGTTTTTTTCTTAAATATAAGACATACACTACCAAAGATATATTCTGTCGACTACATTTTCAACGTAACGCTATTAAATCAATTACCGTTTGAGAAATCTATTAATTTACTAAAATATATTGACGATAATTGAATCAAATAGTGATTTTAAGGTCCTAATTAAATATATATTTTTTTAAACATAAAATAGATTCTTACATTTAATAAAAGAAAACTACCAATCAAACTAGAATATAAAAGTAAAAAACTATACTAAAAGTGTAAAGGATTAACATTCATCATAAAAAATTTTATAAATGTTTTGTATATATATATATATATATATATATATATATATATATATATATATATATATATATATATATATATATATATATATATATATATATATATATAATAGTTATTCATTGTAAAAAGTTTGGTTCGGTTATTTTTGTTAAAATCAAAACCAAACCAAATTTGATCGGTTTTTAAAATTCAAAATTAAAACCAAACCAAACCAAAAAATATGGATTTTTTGATCATTTTGGTTTGCTTTTTGATTTGGTTCAACTTTTTGGGTTTTTAGGATTACCCCCTAAAGGTAATTACAATCTCAATAGACTATGGTGTTGTTCTTTGCAATTTACCCTTTTATTGTATTTTCTTTCTTTATTTAAGTAGAAAAAGAAAAAATGGAAAAGAAATTGAAAAAACCCCCGGCTAGTCTCTCCTTATCTTTGAGGAAGCAGAGTTGGCCGTTGTCGTTGCTGTCGGAAGTACTAGATAAACAGCACAGAGGACTTTACATATGTTTCTCTCCTTGTTTATTGCTGAACAGTAGCTTAGCTTTTATCCAGGTTATTTTTCTCTCTATCTATCTATTTGCTGTTTCCTATATTCATTTCTTAACCACTTCTCCTCTATCAGCTCAGTACTTAATAAAGTGTTCGGTTACGATTAAAATAGCTGCTTGTACCTCAATTTGACTGTGTTTATGCTACTGAATGAATGCTTATGCAATCTTTCCCTACCTTCTTTATCATTCTTTCTTTTTCTGGGGTTCCTCCATTTTTTTTGTGGGCTAGTCGCCGGGTGGTGTGGCGGAAAGGGGAGTGACGGTAGGAGTGCAGTTGTGATCGGACACTTTATTTGAAGCTTTTGAATTTCGTTTATTTAGAAGAATTTTCTCCACTTCTATCATTTAAATATTAGTTCCTGACAGCAAAATCATGAAAGCAGCATCGCCATTAGTCCATTCATAACGGGCGCACTTACGTTTCTTGGCAAAGTTCAAACGAGAAGAAAGCATATGATTGATTATATAACAAGTAACGAGAGCAATTTTACCCCACAAATGAAAATTTTCAGGCAATAATTACTTCACTTGTTTCATTTTTATTTTCATATTAAAAAGGTATAGAGTTCTGCCTCGCCAATTAGCAAGAGCCCTTTTTCATAAATTCCTTGTTATGTCTTGATATTCTTATACCTAATTGACCCGATTAATCTGGCAAAAAGTTCCCTCATTTAACTCTAAAAACACTTTCTTCACGCTGTTGCACCTCCTCTTGAGAATATTTTCTCTAACGAGTCTTTTCTTGACAGAGTAAATATGTTTTTCTGAAATCTTAAAGTACTTTATCTTCCACAAGTTGAAGTTGGCTGGTAAGATAATAAACATCTTGCGAGGAAATCTAGATCACCCTTATCTCACAGATGTTGCCTTCACCATTCTGGTACTCTGAATGCTTTGAATGTACCAAATACTGCATTTTGTTCATCATCTAGTGTGACTAAGCTCTTGTGGGTCTTAGCAGATACTGCATTCAGGAAATCTGAGATGCAACTGTTCTGTAAAGGGAGATATGTTGACTTCGTCTGCTGCTTTATGCAAAGCTACGCACGATGTCTCTGTGTTGGTACCTTCTAAACAAAAAGGAAAAGTTTTTTCAAGGGACTTGTGGATTAAATCTCGTACAAGGAGGCCTTTGGGAAGCATATTTGGATCCTCGATAGTGGAGAGATCTATTCCTATCCGTCTGTTCATTCCAGCTCGTGCTAGTGGTATTACTTATGTTATACTATGATTTCTTTTGTGGATGAGTTATAACCGTGCATAATCTCTCTGATTTATGCAATTATTTTGTTTAGATATTAAATGCTTCGAGTGATTTGGCAGATGGGAATGGTACTGCGAAATGCTTGAACAGCAATTCTTCCATCCTAAAGCAGGTCTTGATTGATTTTATAGACGAGGATAGTCTTTTCAAAGATGAAATTGATACAGCTTCAGATTGTGGCAAAAGTTTTTCAACCAAAGGTCAGACCGTTGAGGAGCCATGGCTATGTGAATCTTCCTCGCCTCTTCATCATTTGGCAGAGTCAGATGCTCCTGTTGATTTCATTTGCGATGACAAGATAGTTAAGGATCTTGACTGTGAAAATTTAGAATCAAGATGCTTAAATCAGTCTACACTTAGTGGGAATTTCTGGTCCAAGTATGAGGTAAATGCTAATGATGCTTCATCAGGAACCTCGTATGAAACATATGCCTATGTGGAGGAGCCCTGGTTACTTCAAGCATGTACTTCTTCTCCTAGTTTTGATACTGAGACGGCTCCTGACGACTTTAAAGTTGAACAGTCAGATAAAGAGGATGAAGCTCAACCTTCATTTTGCAATCAACTTGAACAATTAGCTCAACCTTCATCTAGCAATCAACATGAACAAATACCTGAGAAGTTGTTGCCTGTTGATCAAGATGATGCAATTTCCAAGGAAGACCCGGTTACAACAATTATTCTGATTAATTCTTCGGTTTGTACTGTGCAAAGAATTGCTGTTTTGGAAAATGATAAACTGGTAGAACTGTTGCTGGAACCAGTGAAAAATAATGTGCAGTGCGATAGTGTATATCTAGGAGTAGTTACAAAGTTAGTTCCACACATGGGTGGTGCATTTGTAAATATTGGCACTTCCAGACCCTCCTTTATGGATATAAAGCCCTACAGAGAACCATTTATTTTCCCCCCATTTTGTCATGATTCAAGGGAAAAAATAATTAATGGTACTGTGGTTGACATGCTTGAAGAAAATCTTGGTCTTCCTAGAAATGGATCCACTTTAGAAGAAGTGGACGCAGATGAGATTGAAGATGCTGATATAGAGGATGATTCCATGGAATACATGGACAATGAGTTTGGGGAGCATGAAAGGGGAGACGCTTGTAATATTTCAGAAGTCCTTGTAGAAAATCGTAATGGTAGTGTAACTGAGCATGGGCTTGAATCTCCTTCAGAGAAATATTTGGAAGAATACAGTGGAATTGGGTGCCAACGACAGAATCCAACTATTGAGCATACTGTGAATGGTAATAAAGTTTCACAAAGAGATGAAAGCAAGTGGATCAAGGTCCGGAAAGGCACTAAAATAATTGCACAAGTTGTTAAAGAGGGATTGGGCACAAAGGGCCCGACACTGACTGCTTATCCAAAATTAAGGAGCAGATTCTGGGTATTACATGTTTCATGATTCTGTCTCTCACAGCTGAAAATCCACTTTTAAAGGCCCCAATCTAATTGGTGCTCCTCTTCCCAGGTTTTAGCTCCTCGCGGCAACACGATAGGAATTTCAAAGAAGATCGCTGGTGTTGAGCGCACACGCTTAAGGGTCATTGCAAAAACTTTACAGCCTCAGGGTTTTGGTCTAACGGTAAGGACAGTTGCAGCTGGTCATTCATTAAATGAATTGCAGAAGGACTTGGATGGCTTGCTTTCAACTTGGAAAAGTATAATTGAGCATGCAAAGTCTGCAGCTCTTGCCGCAGATGAAGGTGTTGATGGAGCAGTTCCGGCTATGCTTCACCAGGCAATGGGCCAAACACTCTCTGTTGTTCAGGATTATTTTAGCGATCAGGTCAGCTCATTCTTGGTTCATCCCTTCATGGATTGTTCAGTTCTTTTATTTATTTATGGAATTTCTGGTTAGGGCCGGCCTTCCTCAAATTAGCACGAATACATGTTATACTTTTCTTATGCTGGCCTTGATGTTCAGGTGAAGAGTTTGGTGGTTGATTCTCCAAGGACATATCATGAGGTATGGACTTAGCCATTTATCAGGCAGTGGAAGTGAAAAGGTTTTTTACCAATAAGGTCACTTGCATGTCTTGCTTGTTATTTAATGTTCCTTTGAGATATGTTTTCATATGTGAGCATGGAAGCGGTTTTTGATAACCATTTCCAATAGTAAGCTTTTTGGTGTAAAGACTTGCAAATACTGGTGGTGAATGATATTATCTTTGATTAATAAGTTCATAAAATATTTAAGAAGTAAAACTAGCTTGTTTCATTTTTTTTTTCTTATTTTTTAAAATATGTAATGAATATTTTACTAAAGAATAGCACCCAAAGATTGGATGAGTAGTACACAATCTGCAATGTGCATCTCACTCAGTACATTAGCTATTTGTTAAAAAACTGAGGAAATTAATTTTCATTTTTACGCTAAAAGGCCATTTGTGCTTTGAGTTACCAATATTTTCCTTTTTGCCTCTCACAGTATCTCTGATTTGTTTCCTTCCACACAGTCTGCTGAATAGTCGCTGGTGTAGTGTTCCAAATTTTTTTGTTTCCTTTCTATAGTCCTCTTCTATTACAAAAATGTAGCAGATCTTTAGCCGATTTTGGCATGCACCATTTAGCTTGTTTCAGCATTAGCACTCTGGTTAAATCAAGGCATTCTCTAACATTGAAGTTTGAAGGTGACAGTCGAAGAAAAAGCGAACTGTACTCAGATATAGCAGTTTATTCTATTTAATATCCTAAAGAAATGGCATGCTGACATATATCATGATAGATAAACTTTAGATCAGTTGGTTTTTCGTCTTCCTCTTTTCCATCAGGGTGGAGGTTTAAGACAACTTCAGATCAAGTTCTCAAACATAAGATATTTGGATTAGTGTCTTTCTTTTTATTTTGAAGCCTGTGCTAACATTTGTTAAGGATTTGTTGAACTTTGATGTACTCTAATATATGTATATATATATAATTGGACTCTGTTCAGGTTACAAACTATCTTCAAGAAATAGCACCTAATCTTTGTGAAAGAGTTGAGTTGTACAGCAAAAGAACTCCACTGTTTGATGAATACAAGATTGAGGAAGAAATAGACAACATTCTCAGCAAAAGGTGGAAATTACTTATTCTTTTTCCCTAGTACTTTCTTTTAGCTTTACATTCTTTTATGACGTGTATTTTTACCTTTCTGCGAATCAACATATTTTCCTGTTAAAATGCTGTTTCTCTTTAATCCTTCAATTTATAAAATTTGCAGGGTTCCCCTTGATAATGGAGGTTATCTAGTGATTGAACAGACAGAAGCTTTAGTCTCCATCGATGTAAATGGTGGACACTGTGTGCTTGGTCAAGGGACTTCACAAGAGATAGCTATTCTCAATGTTAACCTTGCAGCTGCCAGACAAGTATGTGGACCTGCATCTTGTTTTGAATACATATTGTATTCCTGGTGCATTGATCTTCTGTACCTGAGGAAGTTGGTTATCAGATGCATCTGAGTAGTTGGAAAATAAAGTAGGAGATGCTTAGAAGATCCTTTTCTGTAAATCAGAAGATGCTTAGTGTTTGATGGAAAGATACTTCGATCTTTCTGTTAGAGCTATATACAAGTAAGGCAGGGAGGAAGAGCAACACTAAAAGATGTCTCTTAACATGCTATATTGCGTCTCTCTTTTCCTGTGGTAAATAAGGCACCTGATTCAAGTAGTCATTTGTTGCTTATTTGTAACTTGTTAGGTTCCAGAACAGAAGAAAAATCCGTAAATGATCTACTATGGAGAATTAATCTTGTTTAATGGAAACTACACATGTCATGTGTATAATTGACGTTTTAATTCTGCTATTGTTTGGGAATATTAAAGGATATAGTATGTCCCATTTATTGCTAAACCTGGTTGCATTTTTTTGTATAACCGAGAAATCCCTGAGGGCAAGTGGGCCCTTTGAAACCTGTGGATAAAGGACACGCCCCTCTATACTTCTCCATTTAAATACCATGCTTTTGTCTGCAGCAAGGTTCTATCTTGTGACATGTGCCTAACCCACACATCATGCTCTGCATTGTTACCCGCTAGACCAAATCCTTTGGGGAAACCTCTAGTTGCTTCTCTACTGGTGCTATCTAAGTCAGTTAATTTGATCAAAACTTTAGCTGTCAGCCTGGGCTGCAGAATGACAAACTTGGGAAACAAAAGTTAGGGGTAAGGTCTACCAGAAACAACCTCTCTACCTTCTTAAGGTAGGGGTAAGGTATGTGTACACACTACCCTCCCTAGACCCTACATTTGGATTATACTGGGTTTGTTGTTGTTGTTGGAAAAGAAAGGGAAAGGAAAAGGAAAAGGAAGAAACTCATAAACAATACAAATGAGATGTTATGTGCTCATTTTTGCTTTGACCATAAGCAAGTATTCATCATTCTAATTCAAGAAATTTAGTTGACGTCTTTTTCTCTGGAGTCAAGATTTTCACTTTGGAACTGATATATCTTTGTTATAGTAATTGTTTCATGTTTGTTCCCTTACTGCATTTGTAGCTTCTTTAATGGTTCTCTGATTAGATTTGAACCTTATATTCGAGGCTCCAAGCTAGTTACTGAAATGTACTGCAACATAAGATTACTATGGTTTTTTTCCAGTTTGTTATGTTTATCTTCACTACAGATTCCGATGTTTTATTTCATCATATGATAATCGTGGTTATAACGGATCGACTGAAAATTATTCTCAGATTGCTAGGGAAATAAGGCTGAGAGATATTGGTGGCATTATTGTGGTGGATTTCATAGATATGTTGGATGATTGTAAGTAACAGTCCTCTCTCTACCCCCCCCCCCCACCCTTCTCTGTGTTCTTTAAGTGGTATTGATGCACAATATTTATGAGATTCTATTGGGCTAGAATTATTTTTTCCTGGTGCAATAATATCATAATTACTACTGAAAATAAGAAAAAAAAAGAGGGAGACATGAATAATTATATTATTGTCTTCTAAGAAAATCCAAAATTGAAAATAGCTTTGTTTGAATGATTGGTAACTAACAACATTACTTGTAGTGCATGACACCTATAGCTCACCATCTAAAACTGGCACATAATCAGATTGAAAGTTGTTTGATCAGCCCCAGCCTACTTTGCCTCTTCCAAAACTGTATTTGATACGAAGCTCATACCATATGATATTTCATGATATCTTGAAGTCAACACTACATTATGAATATCTAGTCCTCTTTATTTGTTTTATTTGGAACTGATGTGCTTACGAAGCATGTATACATGCATGAGCATATGTTTGCGCAATTTTTTGAGAGTCTTGTTTTCTTTTATTTGGTCTTCAGCAAATAAGAGATTGGTCTACGAGGAGGTCAAGAAGACTGTTGAGAGAGATCGATCAACAGTTAAGGTGTCTGAATTGTCCAGACATGGGCTTATGGAGATTACAAGGAAAAGAGTATGTTATTTGGCTCTAAAGTTCTTTCTAATTTTATCAGAGAAGCGAACTATTGGAAGTTATAACTACACTAGCTCAATTGCCTATCTTAATCATAGTTGGGTTACTACATCTTCTACCTGACAGGTTCGACCAAGTGTGACATTCATGATCAGTGAACCATGTGTATGCTGTCATGGGACGGGGAGAGTGGAAGCTTTAGAGACTGCATACTCTAAGATTGAACGTGAAATTTGCCGGCTGCTAGTAAGTAAACTAACTACTTAGCAATACCTTTTCAAGGTTATCTTCTTGGATTTTCCTCACCTTATTATCTTGTAAGCTGCAAAAAGGTTGATCCGAAATCATGTATTCATATTTACCACTTGTCTCCATTGTTCCTTCTTTTTCTTTGTTAATTTTCTTATTGCATATAATTCAACATGATTCGACATAATAACTGGATTCTCCAAAAACTAATTCTTGTTTTCTATGTTTCTTGTGTTGATCAGTCCGCAATGGATCAGAAGGCAGACCCTGAAAACCCCAAGTCTTGGCCCAGATTTATTCTCAGGGTTGATCAGTACATGTCTAACTTTTTGACTTCAGGAAAGAGGACAAGGCTAGCAATCTTGAGTAGTTCTCTCAAAGTGTGGCTTCTTCTAAAGGTATGCTCAAACATTTTGTTCATTTTCATAACAAAATTGCACTTTTATTCTGTATTTGCTGATATCTGCAAGGTGTGATTGACCAGGTTGCTAGAGGTTTTACAAAGGGGACCTTTGAGCTAAAACCTTTGACAGGTGACAAGGAGTATAAGAATGGACATGAAACTGCTATTTCAGTGTTACGACCCACAGAGGGTGGATTTCACCCCCCTCGGAAAAAACTAACCATTTTTCCCATCAAAAAGTGGAAGAGTAGCGGAAAGTGATCTTGCTTCCTTTAAGAATCATCTGTACAGGTCTCAATTCACAAAGAACATCCCGGTATGGCAGCATAATTTTATTTAACCAATTTTTTCCTCCTCGGTTCAGCTGTTTCCCTCTGAGTTTTTCTCCTCGGCGTTAAGTAGGTTGGTGTAATAAATAGTTAGTATTATAAAAACAATTTTGCATAGCATGTACACATTGGAAATACATCTACCTCCATTAATTATGTGGCCTCACCTTTTGAGCCGAGGGGTCTATCGGAAACAGCCTCGCTACCTCTCCAAGTAAGGGTAAGGTCTGTCTACTCACTACTCTCCTCAGACCCCAGGATTATACTGGGTATGTTGTTGTTGTTGTTGCCTTTTGCAACCCACAATGTAGACTCATATATCTAATAAATAAAGATGAATGCTCAAAGTTGGTGTTGCTTATATTGCTAGAAATTTGGACCTTGCTTCCTACTCTAATTGATTAAGCATCAGGGAAACTACAACATGTGCAAGACCAACCGATCGCTCCTTGCCCATGCAGATTTTGTCTAAAAATGATAATACGCTTGAATGAATGTCTATCAGCTCTTCTCATTGCCCCTTCAAATAGCATAATAGTTAGGTTTATCCACTTATTTATCACAATAATTGCAACTCTAGTTCAAGAAATATTACTTGGTGATAGAGCATTCTTTGTGAATCTGGAATCAGCACAACATAGGCAAGAATCAAGATTTTATCACTGCGTGGTTATCCTCACAAATTTGCCTAGTTATTTGGTATATACCCTTAAGCTAGTCCTGTATCCACATGCCTTGAACATCATTTAATCAGCCTGAGGAATCTAAGATCTAGATTTATGAGGTCAAAGAAACTACAATACTGGGGGTAGAAAGACAAAATCCTTTGATAGCTGGTTTGGCAAACCAAAGAGTTGAAGGAAATTTTGTGGCCCGTATATTTTTTGAACCGAGTATTTTTACCTCGCCTTATTACGAAGAACTTCAAGTCTATCAAAAAAGGGACTTCATCAAAAAGTCTATCAGAAAAGGAAAGGATGTGTAATTTCCTTACATAATATCATTAATTAGAGATGAATATTTCGATCAGGAAGTGAAAATTCCCGCCTATAAATTATCTGAAAACTATCAGCACAATATCTTAACCACACTCTCCAATGTTCAATTAGTAAATGCCACAAGTACCTCAAGCAGATCCCTGTAAAAAAAATCACTAAATACCCTCATGGTATTGTTACTAGCAGCATGTATCACCAACTCTCAATTTCCAAAGTGTAGGGGCACGTAATGTCAACCACACAAAGGATGAAAATACCGTGCACTCTAACAATTCCATCATTTGAAAGTAAACATTAAATAAGCAAATCCAATGTCGCCCAAAAATAGGCAAATATTCTGAAATCACGTAGAAATGCCTCCTGAATTGGATATCTCAATAATGTAATAAAGTTGATAGTACAAACAAATGGTTATCGTAAATCTTTTCACAAGTGTACAATCTAGGGGAAAACTAAAATAATAGGATACAACAGAAGTGATTAACAACAACACCGACAGGATAAAACATCTGAGCATGTATAGGGTCTCAGCTTCTCTTCAAGTTCTTGTGCTGTTGGAAGCGGTTCCATCCTATATTTGCTACTTTGGGCAAAACAAAACTCATACAAATTTCTGCATGCTCCTTTACTAAATGGATAGACTCTTTCGGGAATGTTCCTGCAAATCAATGCAAGTTTAAACTAAGGCTTAGAGACAAACAAATTGCCGATGAGAATACATGCCTCCATTTGCTTTTGTTATATCAATTAAATCACTCAAAGATGTTTACCATATTTGCAACTAACAACATCCAATGTTTTAAATTGTATCATTCCGACTACTGACCTAAAGGAAAAACAGAGATATAGCTACCTCTAACCAGTAAATAAAATCATACAAAAAATTTGAAGTAAATAACCAACCTCAGATATTGGATGCGTCGTCGTCTCACAAGCTCATAAGTGGTCTGATTTGTTAAAATTAGGTAGCTGAGTGAAGAAACATAAGGTCAGTCACTTTGGCTAAAGGAGAAAAACAAATATCTAGGGGAATAATATAGGCAAAAATATGTTGGCTGACCAAACTTAACATCTCAATTAAGTGGACTTCAAAATGTGGCAGATTTCATTTTCAATTTACCAAATGGCTGCTGAAGCTTATGTCCTATTGCACATGACCAGATAGTCTTCAGAAGGTCTTCATATCTCCTATCTTATTAGGCTAGTAACCTAATATGGCTTTAACCAAGCCAGAATTCTACTCGCAAATTCTAAAGGAGGTAACCAGGCATCCTATTCTATCTTTTCTTTACACGTGATATATACTATCTTACATCCTTTCCCAGAATTAACAATCCTGCCGGCCAAACAGAGGGTTCTCCAGAATGCCATATAACCCTTTTTTTTTTAAAACGGGGACTACTCACATAATTTTAAGCACTTAAACATTAAAATCTAACAAACTTCCAAAAGATACGCAATTATATGCCAGGCAATTCTAAACAAAGAGTCCATCTTCCAGTAAAAAGAAATCTTACCTGTGAAAAAGTAAGAGGAGGAGAAGAAAGATGAGGCAGAAAAACAGAGTAACTAGCAGCAAGATCATAATTGCATATAACCACCTGCAATGAAGCCATTATAGTATTTGACTTCAGACTCGATTAAAGATGAAAACTGGATAAGTTTCATGACAAGGCTGGTGTTTTTTATGGTGGAATGTGTGTGCATTCACCAAACACATGTGAACAGAGGCAAAAACAATAAACGTGTCTGCACCATCTTGTCACATCAGCTTTAGCTAGGGGTGGCAAATGGGTGGGGCGGGACGGGGCAGATATGGGCGGGTTGAACACGAGTAATTACATAAATATATAAAATATCCAATCCGACCCATATTTAATACAGATAGAAAACGGGTAAACCAACGGATAATATGGATATCCAGATTATCACTTTTGGGAGAATTCTTAATCTCACAAACTTGAGGAACCCCCAATTTGAGTCTTTGCAAATGTAAAAGTTAAACCCATTGGTTATCCATTTTTTAAGCGTATAATATGGATCTTATCCATATTTGAGACATTATTAAAAAGTTCATTATCTAACCCTTTTTATAGTGGATAATATGGGTGGATAACTGTTCTTTGTTATCCATTTTGCCCCCACTCGCTTAAGCTTTCATGAGAATCCAGGCCCCTTCTTTAACTACTGATTCCCTTTGTTATTTTGAGTCTTGAAAATTGGTTTTTGCAACCTCATACAACCAAAATAGTGCCATCTTCAAGCTTCTTACTTCTCAGAAGAGGATAAGATATTTCAAACGAGTAGAATATTCCAATATGTGCATGTTCGCATTTCACCAACTGAAGCTTTTGAATTCGGAAGAATACACACCAATTGGCACTTTTTTGCTGAAGGTAAAGCAAATGAACATGCTTTTCTTATAGATTTGGGTAGCAAAACTAACAAGTTCCAGGGTTTCCCTAGATTTTTGTTTTTTTGTTTTTTTGTTTTTGGGACAATGGTGCATATTGTCCTCCAGTTCTCCTGATGCTACCCTAGAACCTCCATCTTTATTTATTTCTGGGAAGGAAGATACTACTAAAGGAGCAGAGGAGAAACATGTTTAACGGTAAAAACCAGAGGCTGAGCAGAAAAGCTCTAAAAATAAAAAGCATCATGAGAAGTACATACCAAGGCTTTGATATGTCAGACTTCAAGAATTGAATATATAACGTGCCAGTCCAAAGGGATAAGGCTGTTTCTCCGCAAATGTACCACCTGTTATATTCAGGCAAGTAAATAAACTATAGCCAAGGCGATTTCCTTAAAACTCTAAGAATAAAGAAAAAAAATGCAGTGCACATATGTCCTCACATGTAATATAAGCAGCTATTACCAATTGAAAGTTCAGGAAAATCAAGCACCCTCGCATGCTCCGTGTGTGTTTATAAATGAAGAAAAATACATATATTTACGAGAAAGTACAATATTACAAGTCCCCAACTAAACAGTGTCTCTCATTGTGGTCTTAAGAGTTAAGAGTAGAACCATGATCATGTCACTTGCACAGAACAAATAACAAAAAAATTAGACACATCAAAATTATATCTTCCACGCCCAAAAAACCAGTTCAACATATTCTTGCAACAATCTTTAAAATGAAGCAACATCATCTTATAGGTGAATTGATATGTTCCCACAATTCAAGCAAAAATGCAGCATCTCCATGAAAGCAAGAAACACTGAATGAGACTTTAAATTCATTAATTTAGTAAGATAACTATATTGGTAACATTTCCTGGAACCGACATCAATGTTGACTTAAATAACTACTATCATTTCTGGAAATGACATCAACATCGACAAAAATCTTCAATTTGACATGTCGTAATCATGTTATATCCAAATGTTTTCCAAAACAAACTTCCATTTTTGCTGCAAAATAACATATGGAACCATCACAGAAACAAATCTGTACTTTCAATTTAAACAGTACAAGTTCATGTTTTTTTAAAGTATTTTCGCAGATACAAGCAAACAATCTCAATTAGATTGGAAGATTAGTTAGTTTATTGAACTGTGAGCAAGATACAAACACTGTTGTGTATCAACCTAGTAGCATGGATGCTCACCAAAAACGGCAATGATTACCCTGTCCTATGCATGTGCCAAGCCAAACACAATGATGATCAAACTGTAGAACACATTTGTCACAATCATGACAATGTTTAGCTCGTGGAGGCTGCAAATCAAGCAGCATAAAAATCAAAACCTGTTGACACAACTGTACAGATGTAGACTAGTGGGATTATAAGTTCTAGGCAGTTAACAAGACAAATAGTCACTAAGCCCCATTACAGAAATTGGTCTCCTAACATCAGTAACTTTCCACAAAATTACTAAGGCAACCATCAACTATATTGGATAAGTAGGACTGCTAATATTAGGATAAATACAACAGCTGACTTATAAATCATAAATCAAAAGGCCATAAACGTTTGAAACGATTGAAAAATACATCTGCCCTCAGCCTCACCTCAAGGTAATGAGTTACAGAGGAAATTAGATATTGCAAAAGCTAAGACAAAAAATATTAGGACTGCTAATATTAGGATAAGCACAACAGCTGACTTATAAATCAAAAAGGCCATAAACGTTTGAAACGATTGAAAAATATATCTGCCCTCAGCGTCACCTCAAGGAAATGGGTTACAGAGGAAATTAGATATTGCAAAGTTAAGGCAAAAGGATGCAAAGATCATAACCTGGAAAACATAAGGAGCTTCAAAGAGAGTAAATAGTATAATAGAAATATCTTGGAAATATAAGATGAATATTTCCAACAGAAATATATATTAGCACCATATTAATGTCACAAGTTTACCTCATTTCCTTCAACACCTAGGTGGTTACTATTTGGCTTCCAAATCTTGTCACTAATTTAGCTAATCCAAAAATACCCTTTTATCATTAAGTATTATCAGAAGTACCAAAAAGCTTGCTTTGCATAAAAATAAAGACAAAGAAAGAGTGGGTTCGTACCTGCACAACATCACAGTAAGTGCAAGTCACACTTCTGGAAAAGAGAACAAAAATTAGTTAGTACGGGAAACTGATGCTTTTGCTAATTAAATCTTGCAATCTATAACTGCAACCAACATACATTCATACTTCTATCCAAAAGTGGTGCAAAAGGGAACATTATGAAAGAAAATAATCGTTTAAAATTCACATGGTAACCGTTTTCCCCTTTTATCACTGAGAAATCCCCAATGAGCAATGGTGCAAGACTCGAAACTCGTGAATAATGAGTCTGCCCCTCTACCCTTCACTACTTAACTACCAGGCTTTTGTAGGCTTTTGTCTGCGGCAGGGTTCAAATCCATGTCATGCACTTAACCCACACATCACGCGTTGCGCTCTTACCACTAGACCAAAGACGACGGCTAAAGTCACAAGGTAAAATATTTCCCTAAAACTGAATTAATCACTATAAGAATTAAAGTTTGTCATAAACCCCAATAAGATCTAAACTCGTTTTCAAGGACAAACAAGATAAATTTAAAGAAGAGAAGCTTCTGCCATCATCTTCGGACTTCCACAAGCTAAGCACTCAGTATTTACAATGCATCTCTAACTACTTCCAGAACTTATGTGCAGAAATGATCACAGATATTTACACTGCTTCCTAATAAAGGTCATCTAGTTTGACATCAATCCACTTTATACTAGTATTTTGAGAGGAAAATGCCAAACTTAACACAGCAGGCCCTTGTATTACATGTCTATTAGTTATGCCTTTATATGACCCAATAATAACACATCTCAGCAGAATTTTTCATAGTATTTTAAAATGTTATCCTTTGTTATTGAATGAAAGATTAGGTATTTCTCAACATTCTAAGGAAATTATACAGGGTAGTTGCAGCTTCTCCTTCATATAAAAGCTACTGCACACAGATAATGTGTTTAACAACTTTGCCATCACCATAAGTTGTCCCCTATATCCTCCCAGTCCAACAAGTGTCATGAAATATAATCCGAAAAAGCAAATTGCAAATGATTGAATAAGACATGGATATCCTTGGTTAAAAAACAATGTTAGTTAAATCGAACCACAATGTAAGATGAACCAAATAGCGCTCCAGTAAAGGCTGTAATACAGTAAACAATGCAGCTGCTTCAGAGATTTTATTGCAGCTGCTTTAGAGATGACAAGAAAAGCATAAACATGGTATTATTCAAGTTATCCTTACCTAAGAGATGTTCCACTAGGATACATATCCATCACCAGCTTTGTCCAAGCCATTGTACCACGACCTAGGAGATTCCTTCCTAACTGGTTCCTGTCGATTGTAACAACTACATCGCCGTTTTTGCTTGAAGCAGGTTGTCTTTGCTTGATCATTTTACATCACAATAGGCAGAAAATAGTAGCAATTAGATAATCCTGCAGAGCTCTCCACATATTTACACTGGGATATTTCAAATAAATGCCAGGAGAACCCAGTAATTTACTTTCCATGTAACAAACCAGAAAGGAAATTCTCTTACTTTGAGGTCATTGATGCCCTATTACGTGATATATCGGCCTCATTGACAACTCTCATTGCATCAAGAACGTAGCTACATGTTCAAAAAAATTTCAATTGAGCATACAAATGAAACTTTACCGGCCCTTTAGTGAACTAGCAGTGAAGCTAGTAAAGACTAATAAATGGATTGTAAATTGCTTAGTAGAAGTGTGCATGAAATTACCCAGGAGAAGAACCTGAGGTGACGAAGTATTGAGCCAGTGTAGCAGCAAACAACAGCAAATATACAATTGTGTACCTTGAAAGCAAGGAAGAGGGTCTCAGCGGTTTTACCAAAAACATCTAAATAAAAGTGAAATCTATAAAAAAAATATCATTAAAAATGGTAAAGAAAGGGCCATTTTATTCAGCCCCATCATTTTCCTTTTGAATCGGAAACTTATTCGAATAGGATATATCTATTTATTGTTTTTCCAAATATAGAAAGAGGTCATTCTTTTTAAATTAGACTACGAAAGTAAGTAGTAAGCAAAAAAAAATTCTATTTCTTATATTCAATGGTATCATGGTTCTTGCTAAAAGAAAATTACATGGAAATCAATTCCTTCACAAATTAGCTGCCAATGAATTAGGTGAATCAAACAATGAAGTAAAGTGAGAGCAAATTATTAGGTGAATAAAGGCCAACTTTGTGCATTGTAATATTGGTAGTTGCTCTCACATCAATCAATGGCTCCATAATTTAGCTGCTAATTCGGAAAAAGAAAGACTCGTCTTTTGCACTGTATTATTGGTATTTGCTTTCAATCAATCAATTCCTTCATAAGTCAGCTGCTAGTACCAAAAAAAATATCCTTTTTTGTATTATCGGTACTTACTCTCATATCAATCAACCTTCATAAGTTAGCAGCTAATTCTGAAAAAAGACTCATACTTTGTCCTCAAGAAGCAAAGGGAGAGCAATTACCATGGCTCCTGTTTAGTTTTGTAAATCAAATCTTTGTCAAAGATAAATAGAACCCCCACGTAGATCAAGTGCAGCATCACCAACGTTATTCTCAAGCAAAACGTCGATCTCCGAGCTACAATTAAACAAGCAATAAATAATAATTCAGGTTTAAAAACTCCTAAATGTAAATAGATGAATTGAAACAGTAAAAACGAAAAGAATAGTTACCAGGATCGGAAAGGCATGGGAAGAAGCGGAGACAACGGTCGGAGAAACGATCCAATGTGTCGCGTGAGAGGCCGCCGCCGCCGCATAATGCTCCCATTTCTCCTTTTTTATATAAATCATTCACTTGATAACACTTTTTTCTTCAATACACATTCCTTACAGTTCTCTGTTATACAATTATGCGGCGGCCTGAATTACTATAAGCCGCTGCTTAGTGTTTTCAGTTTAGTCAGGACTTACCGGAGAGTTGAAAAACAACAAATCTAGTCTAGAGAGATATAGAGAGAGAAAGAGCTTGGCTTCGGTCCAGAACTTGTCTGATGTTTGGAGCATTGCCTACTGAAATGACGAATTAACCCTTTTATTTCTTAAATGCAACACTTGGCCTACTCAAAGAAACATTAATGTTAGAGGATTAACAAAATAAGTTACTAGAAAATGGAGTTTGAGACAGTTACCCACAAAAACAAAACTATTTACCTTTGTCTACCCATTTGCTTTTCTACCCATAAACTAATTACATTTTCTACCCATAATAGTTTTTGTAGAGAACTTTTTCTTTATTCTCTAATTTTTTTTTATTTCAATGCTTCTTTTCTTCTTCTTTTTCTATTTTTTTTTTACTTTTCTGCTTTTTTTTTCTCGTTTTCTTCAAAAAGAAAAATTCTTTTCTAATTTCATTTAACTTTTTTTTATATTCATTTTCTCTTTATAATCTAGTTTTATTTATTGTTTTCACTATTTTTTATCATTCCTTTTTTATACAATAAGAAATAATTGATATAGTAAATATTTGTTCACCTTTTTTAATATAACTAGTACAATATACCTTTTATTTTATTTTTCTTTCTTATTTTTTAAATTTATTTAGTAAACTGAAATAATATCAGTTGTCAATTGATCTAATGCATTGAATATCACATTGATTACTGTTGAGCATAAATTACATAATCAGATTTTAAGAATCAACACGTGATTATCATGCAAACCTTGATCTTCTTCCCTATAAATATCAATACACATTGTACCATTAGCAGTAATACAATCAGTTATAGAGTAAGAAAATATAATCTACGACAATCAATTCACCACATATACTAGTTAGAATAAAAATAATATAAAATATTAAAACATAGAACAAAAGTATAAATAGCGAAAAAGACTTCTATTAACATGTGATACCAATATGGTATATATGTATACAACAGAGCATATAATTTCTCTAGAATATTGCTACAACTATCTGCGACTATACTACTCTACCAAAATAATAAAGGACGCAATAAAATTATGAGAAAATTACATGCTCGTATTGCTAGTTAAATATTCGCAAAATAACTTGCTCATTTCGTATACTAAGAGGGTGTATAGTTGTATGGGGTCGTTCCAATAATTGCTTATAACTATAAAAACTATTAATACATATAATTTATGTCCATCAACACACAAAAATTTCAGCATTATTGCAACTCATGTTGATATAAATAATTTCATAATAGAATTCACTTAAGATGCAGCTAAAACAACCAAAACAATGTTTAAAATACCATATGATACCAATATGATATATAACTATACCAACATGGTATACAGTTTTACTAGTTAATTTTCGACAACTATATGACTATACTACTATTACATAACACACATGCATAAAGAGGAAAATAAAAAGATAGTGTATCACATATTAATATAATACGGTATTTCAAGATATTGTACTATATTATCATTATTAAAAGAAAATCAAATATTGTACCAATTAAATGCAGGTAATACAACCAAAAAATAATTTAACTAGCATATGATACCAATATAGTATATAGTTATACTAATAGGGTATATAGTTATTAGTTGGAATGAATTGTATACTAAAATGGTATATTCGTATACTATTTGGGTATACAATACAAATCTATTTTCTTCTGTGGTTCAAATAAAAAAATAGTGTGCCGCATATTAATATAATAAGGTATTTCAAGATATTGTACTATATTATTATTATAATAAAGTATTTCAATATAATTTCATATGTGGGTTTTGGGAAGGTTGATGTGTATATAGACTTTATCCCTATCTTGCGAAGCTAGAATTATTGTTTTCAATAAACTGATAAAGAAACAACAAAAAAGAAAAAATAATAATACTAGGCAATGAGAAACACATGGGAAATAAATTATTGTATTTTTCTTCTTCCTTCTTTATTTGGGGTGAAAAAGGTGTTGAAGGTTTAACTTTTGTATAAGAGGAGAGGAAGGAAGAAAGGAAATACTCAAATATAAGATAGAACTTCTTGTTTCTGATTGAATTTTTCCAAGTTTTTAAATATATAGCTATTTATGAAATTAGAATAAAATATATGTTGTGTGAGATGCGGAACTATTTTCTGGTGAGTTTACCAAAAAGGAAAATTAAAACATGTCTTTTCAAGTCAATAGCAAAAACTAATTTTCACCAACTTCTTTGCTTTATCTCTTAGAAATGAATAAGGAAGAGTGGAATAACATGTTTTTTAGTGCTTTCATTTTCCTTTCCAGTTATTCTATTTTACGGATAATAAGTTTAGAATGTCTAGGTAGAAATTGTAATTAGTTTTCAAATGGGAAAATCCGGGTAAATAATTTGTTAGTGATAGACATTTAATGTTATTTCCTGGATCTCCAATAAGAATATTTTAACAGATCACGTAATAGATCATGTTATAAATAGGGATTTAACATACTTTGTATTCGCGTACTCAATTAAAAAGTACATTAACTTATAACCTTTGAATGTATTTGTACCTTTATAAATAGGGAACTTTTTTTTTGGTTTATCATCCTGTATTCGATACTTATATTAGAGCCCGATTATATTCAGATTTGTGTCACGTATGGCCTTATCCGGGGAAACCCCCTACCTAAGAATTTTTTCATACTCATGGCCCGAACTCGAGACCGCTGGTTAAGGAAAGAGCGGTCTCATCCACTGCACCACATCCTTTGATGGTATAAATAGAGAACTTTTGACCCTATGAACAACATACCAAGAAAAGAAATAATAAAATATTCTCGCTCGATTATTTTGTCTCATTTAATAAATTATTCTATTTTGCTTTCATTTCTTAATACATTATCAACACGAGACTCTAATCAACTGAGGTTATTTTCATTCGAATTTTATCTTCTTCCTAAAGAGGTAGTCAGATTCTTTTTTGATTTAGGTATATCTTCCTATGTTTATAACGTTTCTATTAGGATCTACTTTAACTTGTAATTTAATTATCATATGCATAACTTGTTTTGAATATGATCAGAATAATTGCATCGGTATGAAAATAATAAGTTTTGGTTAATTTTTTTTCATTATATAAACTACGAAAAAGTTTAATCCTACAAATAAATAAACAAGTATTAAAATTAAATTACAATTATTAAACTAATTAAGCCCACATCCAAATATTCTAACAGAATATGCATTTAGAAGGAATTCTTGCAAAATTTTCAAAAGGTTTAAATGTATCTTTAATAGATTTATCACCTAAGTGTACAAACTAGTTAATGAATTTAAAATTAATGAAACAATTAGATGAATCGTATTGAATGTTGAAACTTGTCAGACTTGATATCATCTAGTTTTATGCCTACTTAGCTTATTGAAACGTATTTTAAGTAGAACAAAATTATACTAGTACATATTTATTTATGAAAATATACTTATATGTGTAAAGTTTTTGTAGGTAATATTAAACACTAATTTATCATTGCACTGCACATAATTATTTGTTTGATTATTATAGAATATTAATACATGATTATATATTGCACTAAATTTTTTATTGATAATAATTCTTGTCATTCTAATTCACTTATTTTATAATGGTTTTCATTATGTTGAATTTGTCAAATTTATTTGTCATGGGTACTTGATGCTGAAATTCACCTTGACGCTAAAGATCTTGGTGATACTATTAAAGAAGTAAATGAAACATCACGTCAGGATAAGGCGAAAGCCATAAGTTCCTTCGCCTTCGTCTCGATGAAATGTTAAAAAGTAAATATTTAACCTTGAAAGATTCATTTCAATTATGGACTAGTTTGAAGGAACGATATGACCAACTAAAGGCTACAGTATTACCAAGAGCTCGCCGTGAATGGATGCATTTACGACTACAAAATTATAAGACCATAAATGAATATAATTCTGTTGTATATAGAATAACTTCCCAACTAAAATTATACGGGGAACCTCTGAATGATGAGGACATGCCGAAAAAGACTCATTCCACTTTTCACGCCTCAAATATGGTGTTACAATAACATTACCATGAAAAGGGCTTTAAGAAATATTTTGAGTTAATTTCATGCTTTTTGGTGGCTAAACAACATAATGCCCTTTAAATGAAAAATTATGAAGCCCACCCCACTGGATCAACTCTATTTCTAGAAGCAAATCTAGAAAAAAGTCTGAAAAAAGCTAAAATAATTATTGTGGCCGTATAAATATACATGGGCATGGCAAGAGAAGAAATAATATCGCCATGGTGGTGGTCGTTATAAACAAGAGAACAATAAGAGTTCTCAAATAATTCTTTCAAAAGATAAAGGTAATGATTGCACCGATATGGTATGAAAAATTATTGGGCACGAATTTATCGTATACCTAAAATTTTTGTCAAACTTTATCAAGCATCTATAAAAGGGAAACAAAATAAAGCTGACACTCACTTAACTTTTCAAAATGATGTTGAGGCGGGCCCTATGAAAAATCATGATAAAGTTAAAGCAAACCTTGCATGTAAATTTTTGAAGGTCTTGCTGATATTACTCATTTAGAAGCTGGAGACTTCTTTGAGCATCATAACTGAAGAGTTATTATTGGGAAGAATTATAAGAATAAATATTTTCTTTTATGAAGTTCATATTTTGAACAAAATTTTTTATGTTGTCTGTATTTAATTTCATAAATGTTGTTTCTTTTGTTCTTATATTTTTCAATAATACTAATGATGTATTTTTTTTCTTCTTGAACAATATGAAAACTTTCAAGTCTTCAGTTGGCCGTATAAATAAAGAAGAAATATGTCTTCTCGATAGTGCTACGACGCACATCGTATTAAAAGATCATAGGTATTTTTCTTATTTAATTATAAAAGAAGCCAATATCATAATAATATCTGGTAGCTAGTACAAAATTAATTGAAAATTCTAAAAGAGCGAGTGTATTACTACTAGGAGGAATTATATTGGCTGTTAATATAGTTACTATTAACATCTCAGATTATAGTTACTATGCCTACGACAGACTAAGGAAGAATCACTAGCACACAATATAATTTTAGATTAAATATGTGTAGCATATTATATCAAAAATATATTTCAAACCTTGTAGTCTTAAAAGTTTTATGCCATTTCAATAAGGGAGTGTAAAATGAAAATATAGAAATTAGCGGAGGAGTTTAGGACTGATGTCAACCTTCAAAAGTTGCTCACTGCGAAATGAGTTCTTTTCAAATGAAGTTTCAGAAAAAAAAAACATTTTAAGATCGTAATAGCTTTTAATTAAAAAATTTGTTAATAGGAAAACCAAGAAAGACATAAAAATTCACTTTACAATTTGTATTATGTTAATAGATAAACTTGTAAGTATTTAATAAGGGACTTTAATTAAAAGATATAATTGATTGATTTAAAATATAAAATAATACTATAAATTAATGAGTTGGAGAAGAAAGCGGCATTTATCAATATATGCTCAACTATCATACGTAAGAGTAACTGGTAGATAATATGGTTAAAAGAACATAAAATAACAGATGCAATATGTCAAGAATATTCTATAATTAATTAGATATTGTGGACATGATTAACTAGAAAGGACATATACTCTTAGTAAAACTGAAAAGGATGTACATAGTTTTTAACTAGAAGCGATCTCGTTCAGACAACGTACTTAACTTCATTTTGCTCATGTCGCCGCGACGTCAATCAACTCTAGAAGGATCTTCTTTATTTTGTGTACATATTAATACGTCATATGTTGTCCATATTCATCAAACTAATATCCCTATGCTGGTTTGTTGTCTTTTTCAGCTGTTTATGAAGGAATGACAGGGGTATCTTGATTATTTACCTTTTTAAATACACTGATCCAAAATTGAATTTTCATCGAGTATGTTTGGTACAGCAGAAGTTATTTCTTACCAAAAATATTGGGTTTCTTATGATTATTGAATTTTACTTACTATATATGTAGATCACAAAACTATCTCTTTGTTATATAAAAGTAATTGAAATATATATAGTCATAGTATAATAATGTTATATTCTATGAGTTATAGTACTTATTAGGAGTACACAATTAAATATTAGCGAGGTAATTAAACCAACTGGCCTAGGGTTGATGATGATATCATCATAAGATTCTTTCCATGTTGAACACCACATTTTTTAACCTTTTGCTCATGTCTATTTTCCAGACTTAATTATAAATAAGGTCAGAATGATATGTACATGCAGCAACTACTCAAACTGAGTGAAACAAAAAGGAGAATACCTGGAGAAAATTTAAGCTCTCATCTCATATATACATGGCGAAGCTAGGGGATCTTCTCTTGCTTAGGGTTAAGATTTTGCTGTTACATGCTGTTGTTATTTGGTCATCAAAGTTGGTCATGGCAGATGTACCAGCTATTTTTATATTTGGTGATTCAACTGTAGACGTTGGAACTAATAATTATGTAAATGGCAGTCTTGCTACAGCTAACAATCCTTACTATGGAATTGATTATCCACACCATACTGCTACAGGAAGGTTTAGCAATGGCTATAACCCTGCGGATATCATTGGTATATATAATTTTGGGACTATCATTTTTACAAGTATTTTGAATTATTAACTATATATATGTACGTAGCATAAACAAGTCTAACAAAGAAATTAAATGACTGATTATTTAGCGATGCACTTGGGTAATTATACGGAAAGCCCGCCTGCCTTTTACGCCTTAATTCGGAAAATGTCGACAACATTTAAGAGTAGCATACTTCGTGGTGTCAACTTTGCATCAGGAGGATCTGGCATTCTTGACGATACTGGAAATAATCCTGGATTTGTGAGATCTTAATATTACTCTAAATTATTTCTTACTCCATTCTTTTTTTTCTTTGCATTTATATATTCTGATGATATTTAATATTGATGCTTAATTTTGAGTGTTGCAGCATCATGTAGTATCGCTTACTCAACAAATAGAACAATTCCAAAGTGTATGCGATAACATCACAGAAATATATGGAAATGACATAGCTACAAAGCTGCTTGCAAATGCCTTCTACCTTATAAGTGTGGGAAGCAATGATTTCTTCGACCAATTTCGTTACAATTACAATATATCTGCACTTGAACTCATCTCTGATCTCAGTGATGCCTTTACCATTCATTTACAGGTTAGAATATTACTATGATCTTTCCTATCTCTTAAATCTTGGATTAATCTACCTTTTTTCCGACCTAGCATTTTAGGATTTTCTCCTGGAAAAATAAAAAAAGAATATTCTTGAACGCAACCCCTTCCGGCAAAGTAGGTCTTAATTACGTATCACTCCGTTTCATATTAAATGAGATACTTTCTTTTTTAGTTTGTTTCAAATAAATGATATATTTTTAAATTTAAAAATAATTCAACTTTAAATTCTTTCATTTTATCTATTTACCCTTAATGAGAAACTTTTATAGCCACACAAATGTCGTGGCCCCACAAACATATTACCCCTAAGCTTTTAAGATCCGGAAAATGGTCAAATATATCCTTATACTATTGAAAAATGTTCAATATTACCCTCTGTTATACCATTAGTCCAAATATATCCCTAACGTCATACTATGGGTCCAAATATATCCCCGACATCATAAAAACGGTACAAACCTACCATTCCTCCGTTAACTGCCTCCCCTATGAACACATTTTATTACTAAATCACCATTTCTCCCTGTTTGAAGCTACCAAGTTCAATTACTTTGAAGTTCTATCGTTATTTAGAAGAATTCACTGCCTCTACTTCCTCTTGTTGCGTCTCCGCCCGATCCTGGAGTTGTACGTACATTCACTCGACCTTAAAATTTTGCATTTTATTTTGCATTTCCTTGTGTTGTCTGAATTTGTAAGACATATTTAGGGAAAATTTAGTAGCACTTTTATTTTAACATAAAACGTAAAGAGAAAAAAAAATGGTAGCCTTCCAGAAATGTGGTTGAAGAGAAAGAAACAAAAAAAATTAACTCTCGTGTCTAGGTTGATTTTCTTTCTCACCATGTCAATATTGAAACCTTAAACTAGATTGCTCATATCTTTGCTTAGTACTAAAACAAAATGTATTTTTGTTCGTATAAGCATGATTTGAATAGCAAAATTAGAATTTTCTCGGTTTACATTGTTTCATATTATCTTTAGTTGTTAACATTTCTTTTGATATAATTTGTTTGTATATCTGTGATCTGCGATTATTCTTCAAATGAACGGGAAAGAAAGGTTATGAGGAAGAGATGAAAATGAGAGTATAATGGTGAGGTGGCAATGAAATGTTGTCATAGGGAGACAGTTAATGGAGGAAAGGTAGGTTTGTACCACTTTTATGATGTCAGGGATATATTTGTACCGATAATATGACGTTAGGGATATATTTGGACTGATAGTATAACGGAGGATAATATTAAACTTTTTTCAATAGTATAGGGACATATTTGACCCTTTTCCGTTTAAGATCAAAAGTTTCAAAAGTTTTTTCTTTTTTCTTAAACTCCGTGCTGAGTCAAACTACCTCGTATAATATCAAACAGATGAAGTACTTTCTACTTGCATTTGGTACGACATAAGTCATTTTCAGTAAAATATCTTTTTCTAGAAAATCATTTAGGTGCTTAGTTACCAGAAAGTATTTTTTAACGAAAATGACTTCACCTATTAGTATTTTTCAGAATTCACCAGCCAATATTACTAGAAAATGATTTTTAGGAAAATATTTACCAATACACTGTTTTCTATGGAAAACCGTTTCCGTCACTCCAGACACACTTTTATCCATAGAGTTTTGGTAGTTTTTATTTTGTATTTTCTCTTTACTGCGGTATTATAATGTTCTGTTTCCTTGTATTATGAAAAGTTGAAAGATTTTTTTGGTTAATTTAAATGCAGCATTTATATAATCTAGGTGCAAGGAAATTTGGAATTGTGAGCATTCCAACGATTGGATGCTGTCCTGCTATACGTAGTGTAACACTTGGTGGCGCTTGTAATGAGACACTTAATGATTTTGCTCAATCATTCTATAATACAACACTCAGCTTGCTGCAAAATTTCAGCTCAAAAAATCCAGGAGTAAAATTTTCACTTGGAAATTCTTACTTGATGACCAAGGGTGTCATTGATAATGCAGTTGCATCAGGTAATTATTGATATAACTATTTCAGATTAAATCAAGGAATAGGTATAAGTGGGTGCAAACTTGTGAATTTTCCTTAATTTGGGAAACTGTGTTGGTTCATCCCTGTTTGAACTTGAATCAATCGGTTGATGTTTGAACATGAAGATATTTGAAAAAACAGATGTTAAAAGTGTTTTAAGTTTTCACTCTGCAATATTTCAGCTATCAATCAAAACATGGATACTCAAGATAAGAATATATGCTAATTAATCCTTGGAAACCCCAGATAAGAATATTACTCCATCCGGTCCATTTTAATTGATTTGTATTAGGCTTTCTTTTTGTGGTACATTATATTTGATTTTTCATACTTCAAGAAGAAATTAACTTTTTTTTTCCAAAGTTGTCATTGGAGTAAAGTGTCTTGAAGTATGAGTTATATTTTCATAAACAAATTAAAGAGATAGTAAATGTTACAACAACAACAACAACAACAACAACCCAGTATAATCCCACTTAGTGGGGTCTGGGGAGGGTAGTGTGTACGCAGACCTTACCTCTACCCTAAGGTAGAGAGGCTGTTTCCAAATAGACCCCCGGCATCCTTCCCTCCAAGAACTACCCACCTTGCTCTTGGGGAGACTCGAACTCACAACCTCTCGGTTGTAAGTGGGGGTTGCTTACCATCAGAGCAACCCCTCTTGTCTAGATAGTAAATGTTACTATGATCAATTTCATTGTGAATTAATGTTAAAGGAGAATTCTTTAATATGCGTGAAAGCAGTCAAAAATCAATTAAAATTGACCGAATGGAGTATTATCTCCATTTTGATTGTCCTTTTAGCCACACAAATTTGTTCAAAACAAGTGTTACTTTAGAAAATTAAGAAGACACTAATTATCGTTTTGAACGTGTTGCTCCTATAAATAGTCCATAAAATTTATTCTTTAAAAGAGTCTCTCAACAATTATCAGTGTTTTTAATTAGAAATAAAAAGTTATTTTAGTCAAACAATCCTTACAATTACTTATAATACCATTAGACAAATTTCTTAGCTAGCGTTTGACCATAGATCCTAAATTTATTTTAAAAAATTTGATTTGGGTGAAGTTTGGTTTAAAATAAAAATGTATTTGGACATACGTTTTCAAAATATATTTTCCAACTTTATTTTTGGAAAACATGTACAGTATATAATTCTCAAGTTTTGTGTGTGAATACATTTAAAATTGACTACTACTACTCCATCCAGTCCAAAATAACTGACTTTTTGGCCTTTTTTTGCTGTCCAAAATAAGTGATTTTTTCGGATTTCAAGAATGACTTAATGATATTTTTCCTCATTGTCCTTGGAGTAAATAGTGTTGGAATATGTGTTAGGAGTGTTTATGTGAGATAGTAAAGTTAAAATGGTCAATTCTATTGCTAATTAATGCTAAAAGGTGACTTTTTTAATATGTGTGAAAACATCAAAAAAAATTATTTGGAGCGGGAGTACTAATTGTTTACTTGTGATGGGGCAGGTTTTGAAGAAGTTGAATCAGCGTGCTGTGGGACAGGACCTTTTGGAGGAAAAAGTAAATGTACTCCAAAATCTGATGTTTGCAGGAAGCGCGACAAATACTTGTTCTGGGATTGGTTTCATCCAACTCAGAAAGCATCTGAAAAGGCAGCTTTGTCTCTTCTTTATGCAACTGGACAGGAATTTGTCACACCCATCAACTTCAGTACATTGGCAAGTATTCAGCTGTGAATTGTTACCAAAAGCAAAGAAATTACTACTAAATAAAAGGCAGCAGCTAGTTAATTCGCACAGAGGGATTACGCTACGTAGTAGACTAGTAGTATTTCATACAATATAATTCATGTCAACAACCTTGATTTTGGCCTACCAAAATAATACAGTAGATTGTTGTGTTCGTTTTGACAAGAGGGGTTGCTCTGATGGTAAGCAACCCCCACTTCCAACCGAGAGGTTGTGAGATATATTGTCTATTGTTTATTTTCGCCTTCTTGAGCCGAGGGTCTTTTGGAAACAGTCTCTACCCCTCCGGGGTAAGGGTAAAGTCTGCGTACACTCTACCCTCCTCAAACTCCACTAGTGGGATTATACTGGGTTGTTGTTGTTGTTGTTGTATTGTTGTGTTCGTTTCGTAGAAATAAATCATGGCCATTTGTCTATATTGTAATAGTCATTGTTACTAACGCAATATATATACTCGACAAAAGCAGCATATATATATGTTGTTATATTCTATCTCTTTCCTGCTTGGTTTTCTACTTGAATCATTGTTCTGTGTTTACACTTTCTAGTGCTAATAAACCAACTTTTCAAATAGTTAAGTTCTGTATTTGTGAAGCAGTAAAACAGGAGTACTTGTTAGCTGCCATGGATCTCAAGGTTGAGCTTGAGGAAAAAGACATGCAAGAGAAGGCAACTCAGAAGATGAGAGAAAACAATAGCTGTTATTGAGAGGAAAAAAAGAAACAATCGTGTATCTGCACATGAGTGTGCTGTGTATTTATCAAACTATAGTATAACTACCTTCTAATAGTGTTCTAACTAACTTCTAACTATAGTCTACAGTTACATTTCTAACTATAATTAACTTATCAGCTTGCTTTATTAGTAACACTCCCTCTCAAGCTGATAGTTGATCTAGATTCTTCACTCCTAGCTTGTTCATTAAATGATCATGTTGAAACTTCCCCAAGCTTTTTGTCAATAAATCTGCTAGTTGATCTTTAGTATGTACATACTCTATCTTCCACATACTCTATCTTCGGCAGCACTTCACATATTTTCTTCCTAACAAAATGACAATCAATGTCAATATGTTTGGTCCTTTTATGGAAGATAGAGTTAGCAGCTATTTGTATAGTCTTGCTATTGCATATCAAACTTATAGGCTGTTGAATTCTAACTCTAAGTTCCTTGAACAACCCTACCATCCAATTGACACATGAAGCCATACTACTAAACTCAGCCTCAACTAAACTCCTAGACTTGTTCTTTGACTTTCAAGACACTAGTGCACCGGGGCATACGCATAAACTTTTGTAAGTGGTATCGAAATTTATAAAAGAATTGTAATATTATTTTGATTACCACATATTTAGGCAAGAAATAACCTTAGTCTATTGAATTTGTTGAGCCTTAAGTTAAGAAAGGTCCAGTATTTGCAAAAGAAAAATGTTGAAGTTAAGATTTGAACCTTTGACCTATAAAAGAAAGATCAAGCACATTACCAACACACCAAGATACAATTTATGTCAAGTGGTGTCATTGTTTTCTACTTATCAGTTTCCTTAGAGTATAAATATAGATATTTAGTAAAAAAAATCGATGAAGTGGTGTCGCGTGGCACCGCTTCGATAAGCATAAATCAGCCCCTGCTCGTGCATTCCCAAATTTGACTAAGTACTCAATTGCTGATCTTCTTGACTCTATACATGATCTTCACTCAGAATCACAATAGGCAATCATCTTGTCTGTACTTTCTGCAGGCATAAGTAACCCTAAGCCTGGAGCTTCTTTGATATATCTCACTACTCTAAGATCAGGTTCCATGTGTGACACCTTGGGACAATGCATATTCTAACTTAAGACCTAACTGCAAAGGAAATATCATGTCTTGTCATGGTGAGATACAACAGCCTTCCCACAAGTCTCTGATAGCAACTAGGATTCTTGAGTTCCTGATCATCCTCTTGTTTGCAGTTCTAAATGCATTTGTCATGCTCTACGGATGTGAATTTTTGATTCAGCCTTAATGGTGTACCGGAAGGCTTTGCTCCACCCAAACCTGCTTCATATATCAATTTTAGTGCACATTTTCATGAAAAAATTACAAGAAAATATACATGACTTCACACCATAACAAAGAATAACTAATATTTTTAAGTTTTACCCAGCCTAGCCCATATTGTATATTTTAAAAATACCAGCTCTTATATTTTGAAAATACCAGCTGTTGCAAATTCAAAATATGTGTTCTTGCAACTACTGCTTCTAAAAGCTATGGAGTTAAATATGTATTTTTACAACCATTGCTTTCACTCTCTCTTCTTCTCGCGTCTTTTATATATGCTTCACGGGGTCGTGCGCCATTACTATTCCTTCCCCTATGTCACCTAGTTGCACTGTAAAAAAATTGGAGAGTAGAAGTCCATCATTGAAGGTCATTTAAAGCTTTGCTTTAGAAAATAGAATTTTTTTTAGTTTGTTAGTTGTTTGGATTGGGGGTTGTTCCAATTGATTGAAAATATCAAAAGGAGTTCAAGGTTTAAATTTAAAGTATTTTGAAGTAGATTTGAGCATGATTTGAGTTAAATTTTAGAAAAGACGCAAGGAAGAAAACAATGTCAGTTTTTTGCATAATTAAGTATAATCTTGTATCTATTGTATATAAGTATATAAATACATATTATACACTTTTATACATCTTTATACAAAGGTTTGTAGACGATCTTCTTCCACAATTTTCAGTTGCAATTCTTATTCAAAAATAGTCCAAATCTTCATTTAATGACTTCTAAATTTATATACCTCCTTATACTATTTCTAACAAGTCCAAATAACACCCATTCCGAATTTCTCACAAAATCAAATTCAGAATTTAAACCCACATATTTAAGCTTGTTAAATCTAATTTTCATCACCTAAATGGATTTGGTTTGTTGAACTAATATTTGAGTCACAACTACTGATTCGAAAATTAACTTAAAAGCTTGAACAATCTTTTTTTAAAATGAAATGATAATTTTGAGAATCTATTGGAGCTGACTGTTGATTCTTAGCTTATTATTTTTGGGCTAGTTAGTTGTAAATTAAATTATGAACTATAAAATTAAAAGAGAAAAATACATAACAGAGCATCTTTCAAAGAGTATTTAAGAAAATGATAGTAATTCTTGTTTATTCCATATATAGCATATTTTTTTTACAATATTAGCATACGGTAAAGATTATGTGCATAATTAATGAGTAACATAAATTATGGGATCAGTTTTATGCTTTATCTACTTACATTCTCTCTACTCCTATTTTCCATTCTAAATTTTAGTTTGCTAAATTTAGAATTCAACTCTCTCTCTCTCTTTATTCCAGATTTCTTTCCTTTAATTTAGCATTTTAAAATATTCTTTGAATATTTGTAGTACTTTAAATATTTATATGAATAGTATAAATAAAATTTGTACACACACACACACACACACACACACACACACATATATATATATATATATATATATATATATATATATATATATATATATATATATATATATATATATATATATATATATATATATATATATATATACATATATATATATATATTTATATACTAAAAATACCATTGTAATTTATAAATTATTAATACCATCATTGTACTGTGTTGAAATTTATATTGACATATAATTAAAAATTAAACTTTATACCAATAGTATATATAATTATACCATTTAATTCGATATTGTTTGACTTAAATTTATACGGTCATGTTAATTTGCAACAACAAAGATACATAAAAAATTTTAAAAATAAATGTATGATATGTTTTCAAAATTAAATAGTCCATTAATTAACCTCGTATTTCCATGTAGCAAGTAGCAACAACAAAAAATGCTCTAATCTCATCATTATTGCTTGGTGCTAATTTAGGAAGTATATTTGCTTAAGGAGAAGAATTGGGATGCTTTGGATATTTTTAGGAGTTGAATGCTTTCAAATTTATTTTGAACGTAATTCTACATCCATATTTATAGCTTGCTGCTAAAAATGTATTTATTTAACTACCTATTTTGTAAAATATTTATTGCTGCTAGGTATATGAAATATTTTCTTAAATATTGCCCACTTATGTTTTTTCCTCAAATTAAAAAATATGAAGCCCAATTATTCTTATGTAAAATTTTCCCTACTTTCATTGACATATCACTACAAGAAAACAATCAAATTAAGATAGTTATTTTTACAAATTCTAGCGGTCCATAACTCCCGCAATTTGTTAGTGCAGCGGTTCACAAAACACCTGCAAAAACGCTTGCCGGAATCATTAGTAGTTCTGTCGTGACTGCTGTAATTAATTAGCAGTAGTTAATTTGCGGCAATTCAACCCCCGTAAATTGATGATTAAATTATTAAAACAGTATTTTTTAAAATTTTCGATAGTCTGAACCTATGCAACATAAGAAATAATTATTTAACACTAGAAAAATTACGGCGTCAAAACCTTACGAATTCATTGAACATATTAATTTGTTTTATTCCATTTTTTACAAATATTGAACTTTGCATATTATCTAGTAATTAACCTGTACACACCAAAATGTAACACACCTACACACATATATAGCATCACAAAAGTATTAATTTCATATATAAAGTAATTCAATATTTTTCAAACTAAATTTTAACATAAAATATTTATCCTAATCATTCTAACGTCTGCTCCAATCACGTAATTACATTATCTAATTCAATTATAAAGAATTTTTATTGTTGTCACTTGGATTACTGCCATCAGATGATCTACTTGCGTCCATGGGTGATAGGGATCCACTAGCTACACTCTTGGATGTAAACAAAATAAAACAATAAGATATTTTGAATGCTAATTATTACTTGAGCTATTTCTTGAATAAGAATCTTAACCAATTACATCCTTTATTCTCTAGTCAAAATTTAAAACACATGATACTAGGAATTCAGTAGTACACATACACAACTATAGTCCCAGAAACAAGAAAGTATCAACATGAATAATGTACAATCGATCCACTAAAGAAGAGTGGAGAAAGAAGATCTTTAGTTTTTTATATGAGTTGCTCCTAATGCAGATAATATCAGTTAAAAAAACAAATCAGAAGTTTAGAAGCAAAGAACCCCGGAAATTATTCTAGTATTTGTTTGACTCAAAAGTTATTGAATATTTATCGAGCAAATCAATTAATATAGATGAAGGGGTAAATCATAGTCAATCATAATTAATACAGGATCGAAAGACAGAAGAGTAAAATGAAAGATTTAATAGAAAATAATAATTGGGAGATTTTATTCATCATCAAAATTTATCCTGCCTCCCCTTGGAGAGGTCGAGGAAATTACAATTTTGTTGTCTTATTCGAGAACTGTTGAATGTGAAGAATCTCTCTTTCTTTCTCCCTTTGGACTCCCTCGCCTCTTTCGGAGTCTCTCTCTCTAAATGTTCTTATGCTGGTGGATAATAAAGAATGATGGAGAAGCCTCCTGGTTCGAGTCTTCTGCCCTTTATTTATAGTCGAAGATGTCTCATTCATCACATCTTATCTCGGCCGGGTCGAGGGGGTGATTTCCCCTTATCGAGGGGTCTCGGCCTCGATGCTTGTTTCGTGACTAGTGTGGATTGGACGAGGTCGAGTTTATTAGCCGACAATGTAGGATAACTGGGACAGAGTCACTACCGTCATGTTTGAGTGGTTAGATTTTGACCAATACAGTTACTTCCTCCGTCTGTCGGGTTGTATCCCACCGATCTCGACGGACGGATCATATTTTAGACGTAATTATATTGAGAGTCTGATGTGCATATTATTCCTTAGTCATACCATAAGTTTTCAGAACGGCCCGGAGGGGTCTCTCTGATACCCTTGTACCATTATGATGGTATCGAAGCTGAAATGACAGTTGATAAATGGAGCGTCACTTCGTGCAAATAGTCATAATGGCGCATGTTCCCGAGAAGCTGAATCACTTCACGCCTGGTCAGATCCTAGTGGCGAATGTTGGTTTTCGCACTTAGAGAATTCGTGTCTTATAAATTGGACGAGCCTT
This sequence comes from Nicotiana noctiflora, assembly GCA_032618575.1. Classification (NCBI taxonomy): domain Eukaryota; kingdom Viridiplantae; phylum Streptophyta; class Magnoliopsida; order Solanales; family Solanaceae; genus Nicotiana; species Nicotiana noctiflora. The sequence goes on along the minus strand of JASVEL010013447.1, from coordinate 149,573 downwards.
CTCATTTGTCTCTCACATTTCTTCGCTTGTCTTCAAAAGGATTTTCAGGATATCTCTCTTTTGGTCAATTTGAGCTTTTTCTTTGCCTCTTCTCTCACAACATTTTCTTAATCTTTCTATCTCCCCGTTAGTGTTTCCTCTTCTTTCTCTGGGTTAACGATGGCAGGAACTTCCTCTCGCGATAATCTACTAGCTATACCGCTGGCGACTAAAGATCACGCTCCGGCACAGGGGCGGATCTATATGTGTAAGACGGGGTGGTACGGCACCCACAAGCTTTAGTCGAGATTATGCAATAGTATGTATGCATGCATGTATATATAGAAGGAATGTGTATAAAATATATAGGTGGCACCCCGGTAACAAAATCACTCATGGTGCCATTGGCAAGACATTACAATTTCCAACCTGGAGGTAGGAGATCGAATCTAGCCTATTTCACTCGTCCAAATATTTTTATTTGTCTGCATTAAGACCCATATGGATACCAGAGGAGTTTTACACAGGGGCGGATCTATATGTGTAAGACGAGGTGGTACGGCACCCACAAGCTTTAGTCGAGATTATGCAATAGTATGTATGCATGCATGTATATGTAGAAGGAATGTGTATAAAATATATAGGTGGCACCCCAGTAACAAAATCACTCATGGTGCCATTGGCAAGACATTACAATTTCCAACCTGGAGGTAGGAGATCGAATCCAGCCTATTTCACTCGTCCAAATAGTTTTATTTGTCTGCATTAAGACCCCTATGGATATCAGAGGAGTTTTACACCTTTGTTTTTTCTTTCTCTTTTCTTAATTGCTCTTTTTTGTTTATTAGTTTCACTTTTTCTTTGATTTTATTAGTTCATTTTAAAATTTCTTTTCTCCTTTTTTTTTCTTTAAACATTGAACATGAAATATAAAAAAAAATCTTTCACAAGTATATCTTCTCCTTGTCAAAAAAAAATCTCCACTATTTGCAGAAACCAAAAAATAAAAGATAAATATAAATCCTTAAATTTGCTATTGTTCTCATTAGGGATGAAAGTTCATTTTATTGTCAAATTGCTCTAAAGCAAGACAATTGTATATAATATCGAGTGAGTAAATTTTCATAGAAAATATTAAATTAAATAATGTTCATAAACTTGCTTCTATTTTAATATTTAGAGTGTTTATTAGTATAAGTTTTGCTTTGAGTATCTAAATATAAATTGATAACAAACCATTTTTTCTTGTACAAAATGCCTATTCTAGTAGAATCATATGGTTTTTTTGCCAAGTTATCATAATTATTACATATGTTTTTGCTCGATCGATTTGTCTATATTAACCTCAAAGACGAATAACTCGAACCGAAATCCAAATAAATCAAGTCGATTAAATTTATACCCTGTTTAATACATTCAAAATTTGTGGCACCCGGAGCCTCAAAATTCTGGATCCGCCTATGGTTTTACACCTTTATTTCTTCTTTCTCTTTTCTTAATTGCTCATTTTTGTTTATTAGTTTCACTTTTTCTTTGATTTTATTAGTTCATTTTAAAATTTCTTTTCTCCTTTTTTTTTTCTTTAAACATTGAACATGAAATATAAAAAAAAAATTCTTTCACAAGTATATCTTCTCCTTGTCAAAAAAAAATCTCCACTATTTGCAGAAACCAAAAAATAAAAGATAAATATAAATCCTTAAATTTGCTATTGTTCTCATCAGGGATGAAAGTTCATTTTATTGTCAAATTGCTCTAAAGCAAGACAATTGTATATAATATCGAGTGAGTAAATTTTCATAGAAAATATTAAATTAAATAATGTTCATAAACTTGCTTCTATTTTAATATTTAGAGTGTTTATTAGTATAAGTTTTGCTTTGAGTATCTAAATATAAATTGATAACAAGCCATTTTTTCTTGTACAAAATGCCTATTCTAGTAGAATCATATGGTTTTTTTGCCAAGTTATCATAATTATTACATATGTTTTTGCTCGATCGATTTGTCTATATTAACCTCAAAGACGAATAACTCGAACCGAAATCCAAATAAACCAAGTCGATTAAATTTATACCCTGTTTAATACATTCAAAATTTGTGGCACCCGGAGCCTCAAAATTCTGGATCCGCCTATGGTTTTACACCTTTATTTCTTCTTTCTCTTTTCTTAATTGCTCTTTTTTGTTTATTAGTTTCACTTTTTCTTTGATTTTATTAGTTCATTTTAAAATTTCTTTTCTCCTTTTTTTTTCTTTAAACATTGAACATGAAATATAAAAAAAAAAATTCTTTCACAAGTATATCTTCTCCTTGTCAAAAAAAAAATCTCCACTATTTGCAGAAACCAAAAAATAAAAGATAAATATAAATCCTTAAATTTGCTATTGTTCTCATCAGGGATGAAAGTTCATTTTATTGTCAAATTGCTCTAAAGCAAGACAATTGTATATATTATCGAGTGAGTAAATTTTCATAGAAAATATTAAATTAAATAATGTTCATAAACTTGCTTCTATTTTAATATTTAGAGTGTTTATTAGTATAAGTTTTGCTTTGAGTATCTAAATATAAATTGATAACAAGCCATTTTTTCTTGTACAAAATGCCTATTCTAGTAGAATCATATGGGTTTTTTGCCAAGTTATCATAATTATTACATATGTTTTTGCTCGATCGATTTGTCTATATTAACCTCAAAGACGAATAACTCGAACCGAAATCCAAATAAACCAAGTCGATTAAATTTATACCATGTTTAAACAATGTAACTTGTAACATGAATACATTCAAAATTTGTGGCACCCGGAGCCTCAAAATTCTGGATCCGCCTCTGCTCCGGCAGACAAGGATTCAGACCTGATGGAAAGTGAGGAGATCCATTTAGTATAGGAAATTTTGTTTCGCTGGGGGAAGGTAGTGGAAAACTTCAGCGCCGATGGGGGGCATGGAGCATGTAGATATTAAACCCCTTATGGGGGAGTTCGGAATAAAGGAGTTGAGGGAGCGATGGGGCATTCTTTCACGACCCCAAACTCGATCGTGATGACGTCCAACACATTGCTAGGCAAGCCCGACCTATCATACACATTCCGAGCTGCAATTCCAAAAATCATTAATAACAAAGAAATATCCGAAATTTAGCAAATGTATATAAAAACAACCCAATAACCAGTATAAACATCCTCTCATAGATCTGAGGGTCACGAGTCAAGAGCCTTTTCGAATAACATAATAATAATACTGAATGTATAATAATCTGAGTACGTGGAAGTCAAAATCATAGAAACAAGGAGGAGTCGGGTCCTACAGACGCCAGGAAGCTACCTCGACAACTCTGGAGAATACTCTGAAAGCAGCAAAAATATCAACTCTGTCCCGAGGAACCTGGATCTGCACAAAAGGTGCAGGGTTTGAGGTGGGTAATATTTGTACACAAGGTGCTTCAGAGTATTGGAGTTGTCGAGGTAGCTGCCTGACGTCCGCAGGACCCGACTCCTTCCCTATTTCTTTATTATTTTCCGCATGTTTGATCATTTGTAGTATGGAGTTAGTTTTATTACCCTGTATTGTTAGAGCATCTAGACTCATGACACCCAGATCCTTGGGAGGCTGTTCTTTATGATTTTTATTTAATTAATATTCAAATTTTTGGTATTAAGCTTCATGCTTGGGTTGAGTGAGTAAATGGTCGGGCTTGCCTAGCAGTTGTGTTGGGCGCCATCATGACCGGGTTTTGGATCGTGACAAGAACATTCAAGGAGATTTGAATATTTGAGAAGCTGACTCTGAAGAATTAGTGGGTTTGAAGATAGTAGTTGATAGGTTGACTCTCTGAGGATTCGACCCCGAGCTTAATAGTTGGGTTATATTTGCTGCGACCGCATTATCCTTTTTAGAAGGCATAGTTGGGCGTGATCACCCGCGCGATGCACGGTCAATATTAAAAAAATATTAATTAAATTAAATTATGATGAGGCTTGTTTGATCCTATTAGATCGTATTGCTTTAAAAAATTCGATTGTCATCTTGTTTGTCAATACGATATACCCAATAATAAAATCCATATTAAATCGAAGGTACTTATATAGTCAGTGAATAACTTTTTTATTTTCCTTTTCTTTATTATATTAAACAATATTTAGTATTCGCTTTTTTTTTGTAATATATGAGAAGATAAATAATTTATTACTATTGAAATATTTTTTTATTTTAAAGTTTATTTTATTGTTCTTAATAATTATCTAAATTTTAGTGAATAAAATCTATGTTAAACTAATGGGACTTATATAGGCAGCGCAATATTTTTGTTATGTATTTTTCTTTATTATATCTTCCAATATTTAATACTATTACATTGTTAATAGAAAGTTTCATTATGATATTACGTTATTTACCATTTTTCTCTGAAGTTTTTTTTTTCTATATTTTTATTTTTTTGTTTTCAAATAATTTTAAAACTCAACCTTAAAACTACTCCCCAATTTGATTTGGCAATTCATTATTTTTTTTTTAATTTTATTTTTTATTTTAAAACTCACATTCGAAACTACTCCCGATTTGAATGGGTAGTTTTTCTTCTCTTTTTTTTTTCATTTTTATAGCTTTTTTTTTTTTTGCTTTTTTGAAAGCAATAATAATTTAAAAACTCCAACTTGAAAATACTCTCACCCAATTTGAATGGGTAGTTATTTTTTATATATTTATATTTTTGTTTTTGTATTATAGTTAATATAAGATATCTATATTTATTAATTCAATATGTGTCTATATATATATATATATATATATATATTTGTTACTTTTGTATTTTTTTTATTTTCATCGTTTATATATATTTAAATTCAAAAATAATAATCAATAAGTAATTATTCATTAAAAATAACTACCAATTTGAATGGGTACTTATTTTCTGATATTTTTACTAAGGTTTACCAGGTGCTCACCATTGTAGTTAAAATTTCATGGTATAGTCAGTTTTCACACTGGTCAATAAAAAATAGCCACTGTTTACGAAGTCAATGAAAAATAGCCACTATTTTGCTACAATAGGGACCGGTCCCGTATAATATACGGGAGTTCTAGTGAATTTGTGTACGAACTCCAGTATATTATGCTGGACCGGTATACTTTGCTAACTCCTGTAAAATTTGCGGGAGACTGGAGCACTAGTGCTCTAAACTCTAGTATATTATACTGGACAATTATACTGCTGGAACTCCCGTAAAATTTGGGGGACTTCCAGCATAATTATGCTCGAACTTTAGTAAAATTTGCGGGAGTTCCAGCATAATTATCCTGGAACTCCTGTAAAATTTGCGGGAGTTCAAACATATTTATGCTGGAACTCCAGTAATATTTGCGGACATATTTTTTTTCAGATTTTGAACAGTGTTTTCGCTCAGATTAAAGTGGCTAAATTTTGATGACTTTTGAAACTTGGCTATTTTTCAACGACCAGTGGTAAATCTGGCTATTTTTGAATTTTTTCCACCACTGTACGTTCCTTTCCAAGCTTGGACTGGTGGCCCATTCCAGCTTGCGAGGGAGGAGGGGAGTGTTGGAACCCAATCTTTATCAGCCCAGTATGTACCAGCCCAAGATACCAAGGCAGGCCCATCTTGAAGACCTATAATACACTTTAACATTGTAGTAGTATTTATCTTTGTATGTTTAACCATCTTTGTAATATGTATCCATTTTTTTTAGTTAGTGTATAAATACATAGTTTAGGCTAATAGATTAACAGAGAACTAAATTGATATTGGGACGGACTTCTGTTTAATAAGAAAGTTCTCCTTTTTCTCTCTCTTCGAAGTTAGGGTTCTTTGTCAATTTTGATCTCAGATTGCTTCGATTCCTTAATTGTAACACATAGGGTGTTGGCAAATATGGCCAAAAAGATGTTATAATAATCTTCATTAGTCATAACAAATCTTGTAATTACTACAAAAAAAGAAAAAAGAATTATATTGGGACAAACTCGCTATGAGTGTTAAACTTTTCTTACTTTGGTCTTGGTTAGTCACACATCTAATTTGTGTGAAAAATAATTCGAAGGCTAATAAATATTAATTGCTCATGTTTGGTAAAATAAAGTTGATAAAATGGAATGTCTTTAAAAATCGCGCAAAGGGCGAACATATTCTCTAGTAATTATAAAATCTTGGGACCAAGAGAGAAATATTTTTTTTACCTTTTGAAACTGTGAGTATATTTTGTGTTAGACAATCTCATTCTTTCTTGAAAAAAAAAACCTTTTTATTATGTTAGATATAAGTTTTTGGGAAAGGAAGCCAATAATTGATTCCTCTCTAGAAAAAGTAAATTAGGAATTGAGAACAATTTAATTCCTTCCTCTAATAAAATAATAAAAGAAGAAGAGTATTTTAGAGAAAGAGAGAGGCGGAAAATTCTTATTGAATTTTGGGATGAATTATAATGGAATAGAACCCTCTATTTATAGGGAGATAGTGACTTAGCCACCAAGTAATAAAGTCTAGAGTCTCTAAATATAAACATTCACCATAAATAGAACTCTATTTATAACACTCCCCCTTGAATGTTTATTCAATAAATAATGTGCCTCGTTAAAACCTTAACTAAAACAAAACCTAGGGGAAAAAAATTTTAAAAAGAAAAAAGAGTACACATATTTCGAAATGCGCATTTTGGTTGCCTCGTTAAAAACCTTGCAAGGAAAACCTAGTGGGACAAAACCTTATATGGAAAAAGAGTGCAACGCACATTAACTCCCCCTGATGAGAGGATCAATTCACGTCCTTTAGCCTTCACATTCCAATATTGTGACCATCTTTGAAAGATCATTGGTAGAGATTTAATAAACAAATCAGCCATATTAATATGAATGAATATATTGCACCTTGAAACCATCTTTCTTGATAGAGATATAATATCTTCATAAATATCGTAGAATGAATCTTCAATATCTCTATGGGGGTATTCACGCTATCACAATTTCATGCTTATAGTTATAGCAAGATACATTTATGCATAAATTGCATTGAGGATGTGGTACTTCAAGATCAAGAATTGTATATGTTTCAAGCAATTTAAATCTTTCATGGATTGTCATATAAGTATAGTCAAATAAGCCATATAATAGACTTTAATTAGATGCATATCAAGTTTTCATGTCATGCTAGACAAATGAGATATCCAAAACTGATTGCACATATCAACTTTTGTACGTTCAAGTATTTGAATTGTAGGTCCAAAACAACTTGTCTTTCAGATGAAATCAATTCTACTCGAATTGTTTCTCTTGACTTAAGATCCTTATATATATGTAGTTCTATAATCAATGTCATCGACAAATATTTTATATCGGTTCCAACCTCCTTATTTTTTATAAAGACATAACATAGAGATCTTTTCCTTCATATATTCAGGTACCTGAATCTCTCATTATATTTTATGAAATGTTATGTCAAGTGATCTTTTAGCTCACTTGCCTCCTTTATTATGATCATTTTCTCATCTTCTTTATCAAAAAGTTTATTTGAAACCGATTTGTCTATATGCTTTAAGCGTACAATAGACTTTGTCCTTCTAGGACTTATTATAATAGGAGTATTTAATGAGAATATAGTTACTTTCTTTCGGTCAGAAAATACATCTGACATACTTTGCAATAAATTGCACATGAATTATCTTTTTATGAACTTCAAGTTCATATTACCGTATTCGAGGATCTACATATACAAATGATAATTCATTCCACATAAGTTTTTCTCACTTGTTTATCATGTCTCCCCCTCATGTTAGAAAAACTAACTTGCTTTCTCAATTTTAAAAATCTATCTTTGTGTTATGTTGTTAATCCAAATATACACAGCACATCAATAATAATATGATAAAATTATTTGGTTTCTAACCCCGAACCACTTGTGAGAGGAGAAAATAATATACTTTTGTATACGTATATCAAACGGGTATACAAAATTTTATTCTCATAAGCAATTATTTAGCTATTAAGTGGAGATACTCAATAAATCATTTCTTTAAACCAACTGCGATGTAAACCAACTTTTGGAATGAGAATGGGGCAAATTTTGTCTTCTTTTAGACTTATCACATATTGCTATCACATTTTGGAATGAGAATGGGGCAAATTTAATGGGATGAATTTTCACTTCTTGTGCTCACGATCATACATGACTTTGATCATGGCAAGACATAGAAATTTTACCACACCGCGTTGTTATAATTTCTCACAAACTCCATTAGAGTTGTAATCAAAATTTATTGTCTTTGCTTGTATTTAAAATCAAATTATAGAATAAAGAAGAAAATATGTTAAAAATACTTACCTTGACTCCATAATTTAATCATGAAGGAAATTTATAGAACAATTGACAACCATTATGATCAATCTCAAAGCTTCTACTCAATTCATTAGAGTCTCGTGCTGATAACGTGTTTTGAAATAATAAAAGAAGAAGAGTATTACGGAGAAAGAGAGAAAATTGTTATTGAATTTTAGGATGAATTACAATGGAATATAGAACCCTCTATTTATAGGAAGGTGATGATCTAGCCACCAAGTAATAAACTCTCAAATCTAGACATTCAAGAAGTGTATTCTTTTATTTAGTCTATGTAATTTGAGGAATATTGTTTTACCTTTTTTAGCTAGGTTAGGAATCTACTTTATTTGCTCAGTTAACAACTTTGATCACTACGTATCCTAGTTCGGCGAGCATGGACAGCAGAAGTAGTGTCATCCCTTGGTCCGATCTTCCGAAAGACCTTGTGGAGAGGATCGGCAATTGCCTCAACACCTATATTGACATCCTTCGCTTTCGTGCAGTCTGCACAATATGGCGTTCTTCGCTTCCTCCTTTCAAAAACTCTCCTCCTTTGCCTCTTCAATTGCCCTTCCCCGACAGGGAGACTGCCGATTTTTTAAAAAAAAGAAAGCTTTATCTCATTGAAAGCACCATTTATCTTTTCCAACCCCGTGATGGCGCTTCCATAGCTTCATCCTGCAGAGGCTGGTTGGTGAAAGTTACACAGACGGAAAATGGAAAATTGCGGGTTATGAATCCAGTAGCCGACACGTACTACTACAACAATATTAGAGAAGATCGTTTAATTATCCGCGTTTTGCCAGAGTGTATGCCTAAGGTATTGAATTTACTAGACTTCCGCGTTTCACAGGTTTCTAAAGCTTATCATCTGCAGTGCTTCGGGCGCTCATTCGCTTCATTCAATGATTATGAGCATGTAGGGTTTCTTTGTTGTAAAATTTTGCTTTCTGCCAACCATGCAAGAAGTCGTGATCAGACCAATCATTTTTCTATAATGGCAATTGTTAGTACGGGTGAGTTAATTTATTTAAATGCGGGGGATGATAAATGGACAGGATTAAAAGATGACAGTTGCTATATTGTCGATATTATTTTGTATAAGGGAAATTTTTATGCTGTTGATCAGTATGGCAAGACTATAAAATTTGATTCCTCGTTTAATGAGACTGTAGTATCTTCCATCTTATCCCGATGGGGGCAGTAAGAAGCGTTTGGTGGAATCAAGTGGGGAATTGTTTTTGGTTGATATAGTTTTGGAGCACCATCCTTTTTATCAAAGAGTCCTTGAAATTAAAATATATCGTCTGGACGAAGAGAAACATGAGTGGATTGAAGTGAATACGTTGGGTGATGGAATTTTCTTTGCTGGTGATGACTGTTGCTTCTCTGTTTCTTCACATGATTTTGGTGATTACTGCAGAGGAAACTGTATATACTTTGCAAACATACTTATACGTATGGACTTTGGTGAGGGAGACAGTGAATCAGGTGGTCTTAGTAAGGAACTGGTACGTAGATATGAAGGATTACATCATAATACGGTTGTCTTTACCGTTGAAGATGGTAACCTTCGTTCACTGTTATCATGCCTTGAATATGCAGACATTTTCTGGCCACCACCATCTTGGCTTAATCAAGCTCGTTCAGATGCTCTAGTGAGTTTTCAAATCTCATTCCCTAATTTCATTCTGCAAAAATCTATGTACAGTAGTCTATTTTTAGAACTGTTTGCCTAATTGATACAAAATGGTTAATTTGTTTTCGTTTCAACTTTGGCTTTACAGGAAGTTGCTGAGTCCTGATTCTTTTATTTTCCTTTTGGAATTGTATGCTCATTTGAGTTTCTTATTGGAAAAAAAAAAATGCTGATTTGACTTAATTTTCAGGATGCCATAACTTCTGCATCATGGATGACTGAAACATTGGGCGAAGAGCTAGCTGATGTGAAAAGGAAGTTGCTTGATCTTGCATTTTCTGGATCAAAACTCAAACCAACAAATCCACTGGTTAGTCACGGTTAATATATGTGTTCGAAACTAGAAAGCTAGTGAAGTAAGAAATGTTAGTTTAATAAAACAAAATATAAAATAATTTTCAAGCCCACGAGTTGCTTGTGTATTCTTACAGAATTTAATCCCCTCACTGTTGCCCAAGATTATGGATTACTTCCTCTTAGGAGTGAACGGAAAACTATTTTGTAATACTAACTAGTAATCGAAATTACAGAACTTAATGAACTCAATAAACGAAGCAAATCACATTCGACAATTTGTTTATTTGGAAAACCAATGCTACAATGAAGTAAAAAAGGGGAGAACTTTTCAGATTTTACTTGTCTACAATGAGACGGTGAGATGAAGAGGTGCAATTCAAAAGATATCTCTTCTATTTCTCATTCACACCCATTCACGAAACCTAACAGTCATACAAGTATTGGATCATTCCTTTGTTATCATTGTATTATGATTGAAGCTTTTGTCGTCTATAATAGCTTGAGGCTTCTCTGGATCCGATGAAAGAGTTATCTAGATTGTTAATGGAGCACAAGTACGAGGAAGCATTCACTGCAGCCTTGCAAAGAAGTGATGTGTCTAATATTGTACCGTGGTTATGCTCTCAGGTATATGCTGTTTGCTTTCTTCACTTTTTTGGTTTTCTTGTTGTTGGTTTAATATGTAATAGCAATTAGCAATCCTTGAGACACTCTCTAATTTCTGTTTGATGCATCTTAATCATTGATTCCCCTATATATATGGCTTAGGTTGATTTACCTGGAATCTTGTCGATGAATCCTCTCCCTTTGAGTGAAGGAGTACTTGTTTCACTTCTTAAGGAGTTGGCCAGTGATGTTAGCAGGGAGACATCCCTCAGACTGTCCCGGATGAGGAATGTGCTATCTGCCATTAATTCCTCAAGTTTTTTAGCACAGAATTAAGATGAGTGTGTTCCTTTGCAGGAAGTTGCTGAATCGTGATTAATTACTGTTGAAATTGTCAAACTTCCACATCCCACATCGGTGGGTAACTAGAATTGGGGAGGATTTCCCCCTATAAAAGAAGGCCTAATGTTTAGGATTTAAATACACCTCTCATTTGCCTTCTTATCTTCTTAAGGCATTTGTATCTTCTCTCTTTAGTATTATTTCACTTGTATTTGGAGTGGAATAAAATATTGGTTGTGTCCGAGGAGTAGGCAAAATTAGCCGAACCTCGTAAATTCTGGTGTTCTTTATATTGTTGCTTTATTGTCTTATTTATTATTTGGTGGCTGCCATAATTTTTGGTATAGTAGTTGTGACTCATTCATACTATATACATTTGGCTTCCGCAACAATTGGTATCAGAGCCAAGGTATTATCTCCGTATGCTTTGTGGTTGCAGCATAGTCTGATCTTCCACATCAGAAAAGATTTATCTTGGTAACTCAGTCAAGGTTCTGCCTCGAGTATGCTCTATGGTTGCAACTTAGTCTGATCTTCCACATCAGAAAGGAAATAATCTTGATTTGTGTCGTCAACTATTAAATAATATTTGTGTCAAAGATGTGAGACAATAAACAAGAAGAATCTACATCAAGTGTCAGCAATACGTCATCATTGGCATCTTCGCTTATGACAAGAATTGTGTCAAATGCAAAATTTGCGGTAGAAATTTTTGACGGGTCCGGACATTTTGGGATGTGGCAAGGCGAGGTTCTAGATGTCCTTTTTCAACAAGGGCTAGATCTGGCTATTGAAGAAAAGAGACCATATGGTATTGGAGAAGAAGATTGGAGAATAATCAACCGTGTTGCTTGCGGTACCATTCGATCCTACCTTGCTAGAGAGCAGAAATATCCATACACAAAGGAAACTTCTGCAAGTAAATTATGGAAAGCACCGGAGGATAAATTTTTGAAGAAAAACAGTCAAAATAAATTGTACATGAAGAAGAGACCGTTTCACTTCACCTATGTTCCTGGTACCACGATGAATGAACATATCACCAGTTTCAATAAGTTGGTCACAGATTTGCAAAATATGGATACAACTTATGATGATGGTGACTTGGCCTTGATGTTGTTGGCGTCACTTCCTGACGAGTACGAGCACCTTGAAACTACTCTACTCCATGGAAATGACGAAGTTTCTCTCCGAGAAGTTTGTTCGGCTTTGTACAGCTATGAACAAAGAAAGAGAGAAAAACAGAAGGGCGGAGAAGGAGAAGCACTGTTCGTGAGGGGTCGTCCTCAAAATCAAAGGAGGACAAGGAAAGGAAGATCTAAGTCAAGATCTAAACCCAGCAAAGATGAATGTGCCTTTTGTCGAGAAAAGGGGCACTGGAAGAAAGACTGTCCGAAGTTGAATAATAAGGCCAAACATAACAATGGAAAGGTCATTATGAATTCAAATGTTGCTGATTGTGATGATTCGGATTTCTCATTAGTTACAACGGAGCCGTCAACGTCATCAGATATATGGTTGATGGATTCGACTTGTAGCTATCATATGTGTCCCAACAGGGATTGGTTTGTGAACTTTCAAGAAGGAGAATATGGAGTCGTCCAAACAGCGGATAATAGCCCTCTTACCTCATATGGAATTGGTTCAATACGATTAAGGAAACATGATGGAATGATCAGAACATTAATAGATGTTCGATATGTACCGGGTTTGAAGAAAAATCTCATCTCTGTGGGAGCCCTGGAATCAAAAGGGTTCAAAATTATTGCAGAAAACGGTGTGATGAGAGTATGCTCCGGTGCACTAGTGGTAATGAAGGCCAATCGGAAGAACAATAACATGTACCGTTATCTCGGTAGTACGGTTATTGGGACAGCGATAGTGACGTCCAGTGACAACAAAGAGGCACAAGCAACCAGGCTATGACACATGCGCTTGGGACATGCTGGAGGAAAATCCTTGAAAATTCTATTAGATCAAGGATTGTTGAAAGGGATAAAGGCTTGCAATTTGGAGTTTTGCGAGCATTGTGTCAAAGGGAAACAGACAAGGGTTAAATTTGGTACAATAATCCATAATACTAAAGGCATTTTGGATTATGTACACTCTGATGTTTGGGGTCCTTCCAAAACACCTTCATTGAGTGGGAAGCACTATTTTGTGACCTTTGTTGATGATTTTTCCCGAAGAGTATGGGTGTATGCAATGAAGAGCAAAGATGAAGTGCTGGGAATTTTTCTCAAATGGAAGACGATGGTGGAGAATCAAACGGGCAGGAGGATCAAGTGTATTCGCACAGACAATGGAGGTGAATACAAAAATGATCATTTCAATAAGGTTTGTGAAAATGATGGCATCGTCCGACACTTTACTGTGAGATATACACCACAACAGAATGGAGTGGCAGAACGCATGAACCGGACCTTGCTGGAGAAGGTACGGTGTATGTTGTCCAATGCTGGCTTGGGCAAAGAATTTTGGGCTGAGGCAATTACATATGCATGCCACCTCATTAATCGCTTACCATCTGCTGCTATTGATGGTAAGACACCATTTGAAAAATGGTATGGAAAGCATGCTGTAGATTATGACTCTTTGCACGTATTTGGCTCAACTGCATATTATCATGTGACGGAGTCAAAATTGGATCCAAGGGCAAAGAAGGCTATTTTTATGGGAATTACTTCTGGAGTCAAAGGACATCGTTTATGGTGTCCTATGACAAAGAAAGTAATATTCAGCAGGGATGTTACCTTCGATGAATCTTCTATGGTAAACAAGGTAACAAATGAAGATACCAAAGAAAATGATGGTGCTTCTAAGCAGGTGGAGTTTGAGGGAAAATTTATTTTTCCTACACAAGAAGCAGAGGAGGAAAGAAATGAAGATTATCCTCTGGAAGGAGAGCCAGTAGAGGAGATTCCAACTCAGGAACCTCAACAACAACTTGAATCAATAGCAACCAGCAGGCCAAAAGGGAAAGTAACGAAACCTGTTCGTCTCATAGAGACAGTTGCTTGTGCAACCGCAATTGCAGCTGATGATGTTCCCACCACTTATAAAGACGTAGTCCAAAGTTCAGAAGACGATAAGTGGAGGATTGCCATGAATGATGAATTACAGTCCCTTCATCAGAATCATACATGGAGATTGGCCAATCTCCCGAAGGGAAAGAAAGCAATTGGGTGCAAATGAGTATTTTCAAAGAAAGAAGGATTTCCTAATCAAGAAGATGTTCGCTACAAAGCAAGGTTGGTGGCCAAAGGATATGCTCAAAAGGAGGGAATTGATTACAACGAAGTATTTTCTCCAGTTGTAAAACATTCCTCCATTCGAATTATGTTGGCTTTGGTAGCACAATTGGATTTGGAACTAGTTCAGATGGATGTAAAAACTGCGTTTTTACATGGAAACTTGGAGGAGGAAATCTACATGACTCAGCCGGAAGGATTCAAAGTTGCTGGAAAGGAAAATATGATTTGCAAACTTGAAAAATCGTTGTACGGGTTGAAACAATCTTCTAGACAATGGTACAAGCGATTTGACAAGTTTATGTTGCAACAAGGGTACAAGAGAAGCAAATACGATCATTGTGTGTATTTGCGCAAGCTTAAAAATGGTTCCTTTATATATCTTCTCCTATATGTTGATGATATGTTGATAGCTTCCAAGAATTCGGAAGAAATTGATAAGTTGAAGATTCAATTGAAGAAGGAGTTCGAGATGAAGGATCTGGGTGAGGCGAAGAAAATTCTTGGCATGGAGATAATAAGAGATAGACGTTCAAAGAAACTCTGTTTATCTCAGAAAGAATATTTGAAGAGAGTACTACAACGTTTTGGCATAGATGACAAGACTAAGCCGGTTAGTACTCCACTTGCTCCCCATTTTAAGCTAAGTACTACTATGTCGCCATTGGATGAAGCTGAACAAGAGTATATGTCAAAGGTACCATACGCAAATGCTGTTGGTAGCTTGATGTATGCAATGGTATGTACGAGACCTGATATTTCACAAGCTGTTGGAGTTATTAGCAGATATATGCATAATCCGGGAAAGGAGCATTGTCAAGTTGTGAAGTGGATTCTACGGTATATTCATAATACTGTAGATGTCGGGTTAGTTTTTGAGCAGGAAGGCAATCAGTCTGTAGTTGGATATTGTGACTCAGATTTTGCGGGTGATCTGGACAAACGAAGATCAACTACTGGTTATGTGTTTACTTTTGCAAAGGCACCAGTTAGTTGGAAGTCTACTTTGCAGTCAAGAGTTGCTTTGTCTACAACAGAGGCAGAGTACATGGCTATTACAGAGGCTGTGAAGGAGGCAATTTGGCTTCAAGGATTGCTAAAGGAGCTTGGCGTTGAACAAAAAGGTATCACATTTTTTTGTGATAGTCAAAGTGCTATTCAATTAGCGAAGAACCAAGTTTATCATGCAAGGACGAAGCACATTGATGTTCGGTATCACTTCGTACGAGAAATCATAGAAGAAGGTGGAGTCACGGTGAAGAAAATTCATACTACGGAAAATCATGCTGATATGCTGACAAAAGTGGTGACTGCGATCAAGTTTCAACATTGTTTGGATTTGATCAACATTGTTGAACACTGACGATTGAAGATGAAGACACAACCAAAATTTGTTATAGAGAGAAAATTGAAGATGTGGAATTTTTGCCAAGGTGGAGATTTGTTGAAATTGTCAAACTTCCACATCCCACATCGGTGGGTAACTAGAATTGGGAAGGATTTCTCCCTATAAAAGAAGGCCTAATGTTTAGGATTTAAATACACCTCTCATTTGCCTTCTTATCTTCTTAAGGCATTTGTATCTTCTCTCTTTAGTATTATTTCACTTGTATTTGGAGTGGAATAAAATATTGGTTATGTCCGAGGAGTAGGCAAAATTAGCCGAACCTCGTAAATTCTGGTGTTCTTTATATTGTTGCTTTATTGTCTTATTTATTATTTGGTGGCTGCCATAATTTTTGGTATAGTAGTTGTGACTCATTCACACTATATACATTTGGCTTCCGCAACAATTACAACCAACTCTATTTGCTCAGAATTAGTAAGAAATCTTTGTTGCGAAAGCCAAATATATATAGTGTGAATGAGTTACAACTACTATACCAAAATTATGGCAGCCACCAAATAATAAATAAGACAATAAAGCAACAATATAAAGAACACTAGAATTTACGAGGTTCGGCTAATTTTGCCTACTCCTCGGACACAACCAATATTTTATTCCACTCCAAATACAAGTGAAATAATACTAAAGAGAGAAGATACAAATGTCTTAAGAAGATAAGAAGACAAATGAGAGGTGTATTTAAATCATAAACATTAGGCCTTCTTTTATAGGGGAAAATCCCCCCAAACTTACTCCCAACCGATGTGGGACTAAATTATTTGTCAAATTCAACAAATCTCCACCTTGACAAAAATTCCACATCTTCAATTTTCTCTCTATAACAAATTTTGGTTGTGTCTTCATCTTCAATCTTCGGTGTTCAACAATGTTGATCAAATCCAAACAATGTTGAAACTTGATCGCAGTCACCACCTTTGTCAGCATATCAGCAGGATTCTCCGTAGTATGAATTTTCTTCACCGTGACTCCACCTTCTTCTATGATTTCTCGTAGGAAGTGATACCGAACATCAATGTGCTTCGTCCTTGCATGATAAACTTGGTTCTTCGCTAATTGAATAGCACTTTGACTATCACAAAAAATTGTGATACCCTTTTGTTCAACACCAAGCTCCTTTAGCAATCCTTCAAGCCAAATTGCCTCATTCACAGCCTCTGTAATAGCCATGTACTCTGCCTCTATTGTAGACAAAGCAACTATTGACTGTAAAGTAGACTTCCAACTAACTGGTGCCTTTGCAAAAGTAAACACATAGCCAGTAGTTGATCTTCGTTTGTCCAGATCACCCGCAAAATCTGAGTCACAATATCCAACTACAGACTGATTGCCTTCCTGCTCAAAAACTAACCCGACATCTACAGTATTATGAATATACCGTAGAATCCACTTCACAGCTTGCCAATGCTCCTTTCCTGGATTGTGCATATATCTGCTAATAACTCCAACAGCTTGTGAAATGTCAGGTCTCGTACAGACCATTGCATACATCAAGCTACCAACAGCATTTGTGTATGGTACCTTTGACATATACTCTTGTTCAACTTCATCCAATGGCGACATAGTAGTACTTAGCTTAAAATGGGGAGCAGGTGAAGTACTAACTGGCTTAGTCTTGTCATCTATGCCAAAACGTTGTAGTACTCTCTTCAAATATTTTTTCTGAGATAAACAGAGTTTCTTTGAACGTCTATCTCTTATTATCTCCATACCAAGAATTTTCTTCGCCTCACCCAGATCCTTCATCTCGAACTGCTTCTTCAGTTGAATCTTCAACTTATCAATTTCTTCCGAATTCTTGGAAGCTATCAACATATAGGAGAAGATATATAAAGGAACCATTTTTAAGCTTGCGCAAATACACACAATGATCGTATTTGCTTCTCTTGTACCCTTGTTGCAACATAAACTTGTCAAATCGTTTGTACCATTGTCTAGAAGATTGTTTCAACCCGTACAACGATTTTTTAAGTTTGCAAACCATATTTTCCTTTCCAGCAACTTTGAATCCTTCTGGCTGAGTCATGTAGATTTCCTCCTCCAAGTTTCCGTGTAAAAACGCAATTTTTACATCCATCTGAACTAGTTCCAAATCCAACTGTGCTACCAAAGCCAACATAATTCGAATGGAGGAATGTTTTACAACTGGAGAAAATACTTCATTGTAATTAATTCCCTCCTTTTGAGCATATCCTTTGGCCACCAATCTTGCTTTGTAGCGAACATCTTCTTGGTTAGGAAATCCTTCTTTCTTTGCAAATACCCATTTGCACCCAATTGCTTTCTTT
This sequence comes from Nicotiana noctiflora, assembly GCA_032618575.1. Taxonomy (NCBI): domain Eukaryota; kingdom Viridiplantae; phylum Streptophyta; class Magnoliopsida; order Solanales; family Solanaceae; genus Nicotiana; species Nicotiana noctiflora. The sequence continues at coordinate 131,376 of JASVEL010013447.1, read as the reverse complement.
CCTTTCAGGAGATTGGCCAATCTCCATGTATGATTCGGATGAAGGGATTGTATTTCATCATTCATGGCAATCCTCCACTTATCTTCTTCTGAACTTTGGACTGCGTCTTTATAAGTGGTGGGAACATCATCACCTGCAATTGCGGTTGCACAAGCAACTGTCTCTATGAGACGAATAGGTTTCGTTACTTTCCTTTTTGGCCTGCTGGTTGCTATTGATTCAAGTTGTTGTTGAGGTTCCTGAGTTGGAATCTCCTCTACTGGCTCTCCTTCCAGAGGATAATCTTCATTTGTTTCCTCCTCTGTTTCTTGTGTAGGAAAAATAAATTTTCCCTCAAACTCCACCTTCTTAGAAGCACCATCATCATGTTTGGTATCTTCATTTGTTACCTTGTTTACCATAGAAGATTCATCGAAGGTAACATTTCTGCTGAATATTACTTTCTTTGTCATAGGACACCATAAGCGATGTCCTTTAACTCCAGAAGTAATCCCCATAAAAATAGCCTTCTTTGCCCTTGGATCCAATTTTGACTCCGTCACATGATAATATGCAGTTGAGCCAAATACGTGCAAAGAGTCATAATCTACAACAGGCTTTCCATACCATCTTTCAAATGGTGTCTTGCCATCAATAGCAGCAGATGGTAAGCGATTAATGAGGTGGCATGCATATGTAATTGCCTCAGCCCAAAATTCTTTGCCCAAGCCAGCATTGGACAACATACACCGTACCTTCTCCAGCAAGGTCCGGTTCATGCGTTCTGCCACTCCATTCTGTTGTGGTGTATGTCTGACAGTGAAGTGTCGGACGATGCCATCATTTTCACAGACCTTATTGAAATGATCATTTTTGTATTCACCTCCATTGTCTGTGCGAATACACTCGATCCTTCTGCCCGTTTGATTCTCCGCCATCGTCTTCCATTTGAGAAAAATTCCCAAGCACTTCATCTTTGCTCTTCATTGCATACACCCATACTCTTCAAGAAAAATCATCAACAAAGGTCACAAAATAGTGCTTCCCACCCAATGAAGGTGTTTTGGAAGGACCCCAAACGTCATAGTGTACATAATCCAAAATGCCTTTAGTATTATGGATTGTTGTACCAAATTTAACCCTTGTCTGTTTCCCTTTGACACAATGCTCGCAAAACTCCAAATTTGCAAGCCTTTACCCCTTTCAACAATCCTTGATCTGATAGAGTTTTCAAGGATTTTCCTCCAGCATGTCCCAAGCGTATGTGCCATAGCCTGGTTGCTTCTGCCTCTTTGTTGTCACTGGACGTCACTGTCGCTGTCCCAATAACTGTACTACCGAGATAACGGTACATATTATTGTTCTTCCGATTGGCCTTCATTACCACTAGTGCACCGGAGCATACTCTCATCACACCATTTTCTGCAATAATTTTGAACCCTTTTGATTCCAGAGCTCCCATAAAGATGAGATTTTTCTTCAAACCCGGTACATATCGAACATCTATTAATGTTCTGATCATTCCATCATGGTTCCTTAATCGTATTGAACCAATTCCATACGAGGTAAGAGGGTTGTTATCCGCTGTTTGGACGACTCCATATTCTCCTTCTTGAAAGTCCACAAACCAATCCTCTGTTGGGACACATATGATAGCTACAAGCCGAATCCATCAACCATATGTCTGATGACGTTGACGGCTCCGTTGTAACTAATGATAAATCCGAATCATCACAATCAGCAACATTTGAATCCATAATGGCCTTTCCATTGTTATGTTTGGCCTTATTATTCAATTTCGGACAGTCTTTCTTCCAGTGCCCCTTTTCTCGACAAAAGGCACATTCATCTTTGCTGGGTTTAGATCTTGACTTAGATCTTCCTTTCCTTGTCCTCGTTTGATTTTGAGGACGACCCCTCACGAACAGTGCTTCTCCTTCTCCGCCCTTCTATTTTTCTCGCTTTCTTTGTTCATAGCTGTACAAAGCCGAACAAACTTCTCCGAGAGAAACTTCGTCATTTCCATGGAGTAGAGTAGTTTCAAGGTGCTCGTACTCGTCAGGAAGTGACGCCAACAACATCAAGGCCAAGTCACCATCATCATAAGTTGTATCCATATTTTGCAAATCCGTGACCAACTTAGTGAAACTGGTGATATGTTCATTCATCGTTGTACCAGGAACATAGGTGAAGTGAAACAGTCTCTTCTTCATGTACAATTTATTTTGACTGTTTTTCTTCAAAAATTTATCCTCCAGTGCTTTCCATAATTTACTTGCAGAAGTTTCCTTTGTGTATGGATATTTCTGCTCTCTAGCAAGGTAGGATCGAATGGTACCGCAAGCAACACGGTTGATAATTCTCCAATCTTCTTCTCCAATACCATCTGGTCTCTTTTTTTCAATAGCAAGATCTAGCCATTGTTGAAAAAGGACATCTAGAACCTCGCCTTGCCACATCCCAAAATGTCCGGACCCGTCAAAAATTTCTACCGCAAATTTCGCATTTGACACAATTCTTGTCATAAGCGAAGATGCCAATGATGACGTATTGTTGACACTTGATGTAGATTCTTCTTGTTTATTGTCTCCCATCTTTGGACATAAATATTATTTAATAGCTGACGACACAAATCAAGATTATTTCCTTTCTGATGTGGAAGATCATACTAAGTTGCAACCACAAAGCATACCGAGAAAGAACCTTGACTCAGTTACCAAGATAAATCTTTTCTGATGTGGAAGATCAGACTACGCCGCAACCACAGAGCATACCGAGATAGTACCTTGGCTTTGATACCAATTGTTGCGGAAGCCAAATGTATATAGTGTGAATGAGTCACAACTACTATACCAAAATTATGCCAGCCACCAAATAATAAATAAGACAACAAAGCAACAATATAAAGAACACCAAAATTTACGAGGTTCGGCTAATTTTGCCTACTCCTCGGACACAACCAATATTTTATTCCATTCCAAATACAAGTGAAATAATACTAAAGAGAGAAGATACAAATGCCTTGAGAAGATAAGAAGGCAAATGAGAGGTGTATTTAAATCCTAAACATTAAGCCTTCTTTTATAGGGGGAAAATCCCCCAAACTTGCTCCCAACCGATGTGGGACTAAATTATTTGTCAAATTCAACAATCTTCACCATGTTTTTTCTTGTTTCATGACATTAATGTTAGTGCTCTCTATTGGAATATCAAATCTTATTTTGTTTCCTTTTGCCTAAGCTTCTGCTGCGCTGAGTTATTTGAGACCTATATTGACAGAGGATAACAGGTAATCAATGGTCTGAGGTGTCCGTGATATAAACTATCTCGAACACCATACTTTTTCTATAAAAAAATGTTTTCTTGAAAGTATCTTTATAAGATTACTCTAAAACCAAATGACAAAAATGACTAGTGCCGTTTTGGTTTTTTTTTTTTATTTTTTCTTAAATACGCTTTATGACGTTTTTGTTTATAACCCATAAATACCGAAAGTCATATTTAGGGGCCGCAAACGGGCAAGTCGGATTGGACATGGGACGGTTTGAAAACGAGTAATGCAAAAACGGTTAATTATCTGACATGCTTCATATTTAATACGGATAAAATTAACCGGCGAATAACATAGCTATCCATATTACCTGTAGCTTCTTGAATATGATCATGTTTGGAAGAAAACCTAGTCCTTGTGGACATCTTCGCTCTACTTATTTATTCGCTACATTAATGTAATACTATCTATTTTTATATTTTAAAAGAATACAAAGCATACCGCTTAAAAAAAGTTTAAATGCGTTTCAACTTTTAAGAAAGGAACAAAAACTTAGTCCTCGCTATCGGGGGCGGAGGCACCTTAAGGAAAGCGGCATCGTGCCGCACCACCTAGTCGGAAAGATTTATTAAAAGTAGATACATAAACATAAGCAAAACCAAATTATTTCCTACAAATTTTGACCCGAGACCGAGATATACGTATATATAAAGAGCTTTTTAAAAAAAAAAAAAATATATATATATATATATATATATATATATATATATATATATATATATATAAATCAGATTTAAATAATGGATTTAGGGAGACTCCACACATTGCCTTAATGTCCTGGATTTAGCCTTTCCTTGGCAACAACGTATGATCTTGCTATTCACTTCATGTTACTTTGCTAGTAGATGAGATACGCACAATGCAAAACGTTAACTCAAAGAGAAGTTTAACATAGATATAAACAATGTGAAGAACAAACATAAGGTTACAGAAACTCACCAAGGTTAAGCATCAGATTTTTGTTCAACTGTTCAACTATAGTAAAGTTTGTGCAGATTATGCGCCAAAATCGGTAACATATATAGTTAGGTTGTGAGGTTTTGGACTTTAACTTTCACGGAGTGTAAGTTGCATGATCAAATTATAAATTAGTGGAGCATTCAACATTAAGAATAACTGCGGAAGGTGTGTACATGAATCGGAACAATTACTTGATAGAATAGTAGTAGTGTGTATCAAACTATACAGGATTGGAATTTGCTGCTTACTATCCAGCAAAGTAAACAGCAGGACTTGTGCAAAAAAAGACTGAAAAGAGAGCAACAGAGAAGGCAAAATTAAGCAACGACAATTGCTCAAAAACGCCAAGCTGATCAACGATAGCGGTCGACAGAGTTTGATTAGTATTTCAGGTTGTCCTCTTCAACGACATGCTTTGTGCTGCTGATGTCCCTTTCCTCGCACACCCTTTTATCTTTTAACAGCAAAGTTCCAGATCCGATCAAGAATAGAGAGCTCTCTCCGCTTTATTACTTCAATTGGGTGATGCCCTGGTTGTTGGTGGGTTTACCTTAAACAATACCCTCGGGAACAAGCCTCTTCTTCCACAATCTCTACAACAAACAAGGCAGATCACAATTCACAAAGCCTTGTTTGGCTTTGTAGTCTGGTAACATGTACAATGGGTGGGCGTTGACAGTCAGCACTTTACCCTAAGCAAGAACCTAATCACATCATACTGCTTCTTCCTCCATACCTCAGACACACAAGTATGGCCCCCACTGGATCAGTTTGGGCGCAGCGGTCTCTCCACTCAGTCCTGCCTTTTTCTCCCTCTAGGCTCAGCTATCAATTAGGTATACAGCTCACTAAATTTACATTTATTTTACCACTTTTTACCTAAAAATTATTACACCAATACGTTTCAAGAAAATAAGATCTTAGAACAAAAGAGTTCCAATGACTTCTCTGAATTTGTCTCAACGTGGTTCAACACTTTCAGGCTTTACTTTCACAAATAAATAACTTTTCCCCCTAATCTTTTTTTGCGAAGATTTCCTTTACTTTTCTCTATGTAACTCCTCCTCTCAACCCCCCCCCCCCCAAAAAAAAGAAATCACAGCTCCACCACTGTGGTATTATTGCCTTCTTCCTAAAAGGGGGAGTTGGACACGTGAAACCTCCATGGGATCTTTGAAGTATAAAACCTAAGCTTGCTGAAGAAAATCTCAAATAAGGTGCATGATGGCCACAATTGTATAAACCTTTAAACATGGTAGAAACAAGATTATAAATCTTCCAACAGAATCCTGATTGTGAGATAATGAGAAAGGTGTGTTGAGTGGCCTAAGGATGCGATTCAGCTGTAATTAACTGTCAACTGACATTCCCGTTCTTTATGTCTGGCAAAACAACAATAACAGCTACTCAAGGAAGATGGAAACAGTAGAGAAGTACACACAGAATCGAATGACCTTATCCTGAAACGGTACTCATTACAAGGTCCTTATACGATAGTTTTCTTCTACGCATTCCCTTAATTTTGTCAAACTCAGTATCCAGCTAATGGACTTGAATTGCATTATAGGCCAAGGCAACAACGTGGTGCATGTCATGCATAAAACATGAGATCGAAAACCAATACAATTATGGAAGGTAATCTTTTACAACTAGAGCTTTCTTGTCTACAAAGGGGAATTAGAAGCTATAGTCCCCATTTTATAAGCTGACAGTTGTTTCCTCAGTGCACTATACATATTTTAAGCTGACAGATGTTTCCTCACTGCACTACCGGAATGATGAGCAAAGTACTTTTGCCTAAGTAGTACATAAGGGTATCCAAAAAGTGACAGCAAATGTGCAGGCTTTGAGAAGGAGAGTATTTCATACCAAACTTGGTTGTTCTCGTCCAGTGCTATTGAAAAACGTTCTTCACCAGCCTGCTCAAATAAGAGGTATCACGAACACCGAATATGGTAAAGTTACCACAATATAAAGGAGAGTGATATTAAGATGTGATGCTAAACATAAATCTTCAAATAGAATATTATCGTTTCTAATAAACATGGCAGCATGCTAGACACTATGCTGCTCCATGTTAACCTTTCGAAATGGCTAGCTTAGCGGCATAATTGAACAGAATCTCAAATTGTTAATGTTTGTTTTGCAACTATAGCTAAAGAGATTATCCAGATTCAAAGTGACACGAAGCTAAATATATCATAGCCAAAAGACCAAAATAGACGAAAGGTATATTTCAACAGCAGACAATTGCAAATATGAGAGCAAACTGACCAGCATATGTCCTTGCAGAGTTCCGCTGCCAAAACTAAATGAGGCCACCCCCTTTTTCAAGTTCTTGTTCTCATTGACATAAACCACCTGTAAAGGCATCATAAGCCACGGGAACAACTCCTTCACACAAACACAGAACTTTGTCCCACTTTGAATTGGAGCTTTTGGATCAACAAAAGCCCAATTCAATCCAAAATGCCTGCATAGTTGTTGCGGTACATAATCAAAAAAATTCTTTCGAGGAGCATTGATCGCATTTTATTGTTCATGCACATAAAGACACGTAATTCATATTTGCATACCTCCAACTTTGAAGAGCATTCTTTCCCTTCTCAAAAGTCTCGAGGCCTGAACCGACTAAAACACGAGCATAATTAACAGAGAAACCATCTTTTGCAAGCTCCTTGTCTTGCTTAAGTTGAATAGCAGGTTTTCCTGTAGCTCCTCTGAATTTATTATCATAGTTAAAGGAACCAGACCTGTTACAGAGGAAATGCTCAACAATAATGTCAACAACTAATGCAATAGATAGGGAAATAAATAAGAACAAACTCTGGACATTCATTACTTGTTGATACATGCTTTCTGCTCTTCAGGAGATGGACGACTCCAGCAAATAAATACCATCAGCACTTAAATGTGTAGACAATTTCACTTAATTTTAAGCTAAAGAAAACATACGAGCATCAAAAACCTTGAAACAGGAATACAGAAAGCATTTATTTATCAACAGAATGAAAAGTAACAAAGGAGATTTAACGTATGAGATCGCCGGGGAACTTACCGGATAGCGTTAGATTCCGGCACCGGTGGTAAGGAGATAGTGATAGTGAGCAGATAAAACTTGGAATTGGGATTGTGACGTGTTCCAGATTGGGAATTCTGATTAGGGAGATTTTTCTTTCCTAATTTTTGCGTTTTGAAAACTTAAAAAGAAAAAAAAGATTTGAGTGGCCCCCCTGTCCGTGCGAGCAAAATAGGCCAAGAGCTGTTTGGATTGGCTTATAAAGTACTCCCTCCGTTTCAATTTATGTGAACATATTTCCTTTTTAGTCCGTGCAAAAAAGAATGACCTCTTTCCTTATTTGGAAACAATTTACCTTTATACAATGATTTATAGTCACACAAAATAAAGGTGTCTCATTTTACACCACAAGATCAAAAGTCTTCTCTCTTTCTTAAACTCCGTGCCCAGTCAAATGGGTTCACATAAATTGAAACAGAGGGAGTAGTAAGTTTTGAACGTAAAAGTTAAAAGTTATAAGTCGGTAATAATTAACTTTTAGTTTTTGACTTATTTTTATATTTTTTTATGCTTAAAATTAAGTATTTTTAAGCACTATTATCATTGTCAAAAATCACACAAATTAAAAAAATATTTAAAAGCCAGTAAACACTTAAAATAAACCAATTCAAATACCCTCTAAAATACAATGAACTAATGAAACATCCTCTTTATCGACTCACGTTCCAAATTCTATTTTGGAATTTACTGAATTTTTTGTTGTTGTACTGCAGTATTATTTGTTTCATTAGTTATCTAATAAGAATACTGCATTTGTATATTGTCATAAATGAATTCACGTTAGTCCATGTATGTCTCCAATTTCATTCAAAATCATATAAGTGACAACTAATTGATAAATGAAGAAATTAAGCGAAAGTAAAGACTTTTAAAAAAAAAGTAGCCCTATCATTTGTTGGAGTTACATAAATAGAAGTCGTATTTTTTGTTTATTTATTGGATTGGGTTTTGTAATTGTAAGAATAAGGCCCAGTTATTTAATGAGGCCCATTTTGCACTTTTAACCCAATTGGGTTATATTAGTATGTTAAATTAGTTAGGAAAATTTTGAGCGGTTAATCAATAGGAAACCGACTTCCATTTCTTCTACCTCAATTTCTCAGTTTGATTTTTCAATTAATTCATGGAAATGTTTGTTTTCACATGGTATCAGAGTAGAGATTTCGTCTCTACTCGTCTCTAGCTCCCTAGCGATGTTACCCTCAACCATTTTTATGAATTTTTTGTTTCATTTCAGATTTTATTCATTCTTCTTCCGCAGTCGGTGATTTTCTAGAAATTTCTATTACATGAGATTCATCGAGTTGGCATGCAAATAAATCGATGTTGAGGATTGGTTTATTGCTCATTTGATATGGTTCGATTCTTCAAATTCGGTATTTTTTCTTAGATTCAGTTTGAGGAAAGGATTTATTACTGCATGTGTTAGTTACTGCAATGTACAAGCTTTCTGATTGAATTTCAAAATGGTTAATGTTGTTGATGATTCTTCTCCTACTAATTGCATACCTAATCCTTCGAGTCCTTTGTTTCTCGTGTCTTCTAATGTTCCGAGTATTTCTTTAGTAAGTAACCTTTTTTCTGGGACTGGTTTTGGAGGATGGAGACGAAATATGATTGTATCTATAAATAAAATAGGGTTTATTGATGGAACAGTTCTTAAACCTCCAAAAAATTCTCCCCAATTTAGGCAGTGGGATAGGTGTAACAATATGGTCATATCTTGGCTCACCAATTCACTTACACCAGAGATAGCTGAGAGTGTTCAGTATTCTGACACTGCTCAAAGTATTTGGAATCAACTTAATAAGAGGTATGGTACTGGTACCAATGTTTTTGAGATAAAGTAGAAATTAGCATCTACTAGTCAAGGCTCTTTGGGTATAGCATCCTACTTCAACAAATTGAAGAGATTGTGGGATGAGTTGAGCTTCATGCGTGCATATTATGGTAGCACCTGCACATGTGCTGCAAAATCTGAGCTCCAAAGAGAAGATGATGAAAACAAGCTGCATCAATTTCTCATGGGACTTAATGAGACTTATGTTGGGGTCAGGAGCAATATGCTTATGATGCAGCCTCCCCCATCTTTGGACACTGCTTATAACATTTTGCTTCAAGATAAAAGACAAAGACAAGTTTCCTTACCATCTCAATTCCGCAATGATTCAGCTTCTTTCAATGCTCATCAACAAGTTCCCAGGAACACCTGCCCTTCCTAAACAGTTCAATCAGAGAATCAATTTTGATTCAAATAAGTCAAGTATAGTGTGTAGATATTGCAAGAAACCTAGACATTCAGTTGACAAATGTTATAAGCTTCATGATTTTCCACAAGGTTTCAAATTTACAAAAGGCAGGAAGACTGCAGCAAATGTTGAAGTACAAGGGTATCCAAACTCTGTTAGTTCTCAGAACAATGTTGAGAGTGCTCAGGGAACATCTGAATCAGAATCCTTAATTCCTGGATTGACCAAAGAACAGTATTCACAACTTATGTTGTTGCTTCAACAGACACAAATTTTAGAAGCACAGCCTCAATCCAGCCTTATGGCATCTGCAAACTTTGCTGGTAATTTCTCTTCACCAAGTTCTTTAAAGAACGTATCTTATGGTGCTTGCATGTTAACTAAAGTAAATGAATGCATTTGGATTATAGATTATGGGGCCACTGATCATATGACTTCTAATAAAGACCTTCTATTTGACATTAAGCCTTTAATCATACCATACTTAGTTACCTTGCCTAATGGTTATAAGGTCAAGGTTACTTGTACTGGTTCCATTCAATTTCTTTGCTTCACACTGCATCATGTCCTTTATATTCCTAGTTTTTATTACAATCTTATCTCTGTGTCCAAACTTGTCTGCCAGCTAAATTCTATTGTCCTATTTACTAAATTTTCCTGTTTGATACAGGCCCCTTCTCTGAAGAGGCCACTGGAAATTGGTAAATTGGATTAAGGTCTTTACAGGCTTGTGCAATCTTCTCCTTCTCTTCAATCTCATGCAACAGCCTGTCAGTCTAGTTCTACAACTACTCCTTTATTTGTTTAAGATATTCCTTGTAAATACCATTCTCCATTAGATGCTGATTCTGTTTCCTCTTCTTCTCATTGTACATACCATTCTGAATTGAATAAAATGGAGATCTTATGGCATAATAGATGGGGGCACATACCTTTTGTTAGGATGAAAGAAATTTCTGATATACCTTGTAATTTTTCAACTAAACAACCTTTCATTTGTATTGTTTATCCATTAGCTAGGCAACCTAGGTTGCCTTTTCCTGATAGTTCTATTAAAACCACACATGCTTTTCAACTCATACATGTGGATACTTGGGGGCCTTATAACACTCATACTCATAATGGGTGTAAATATTTCCTAACAATAGTTGATGACTTTACTAGAGCTACTTCGACTCACCTTATGGGGTCCAAGAGCAATGCTTTTTCACTTATCAAAGCTTTCGTTGCTATGATCAAAACACATTTCAAATCTGTTATACAGACCATTAGGAGTGACAATGCATTTGAACTTGGATCTAGTACTTGTGGCAGCAATTTCTTTGCTGAAAATGGAATAATTCATCAAACTTCGTTCTCACACACCACAACAAAATGGTGTAGTTGAGAGAAAGCATAGATATTTGCTAGAAACATCAAGAGCCTTGCTTTTTCATTCTGAATTACCCATTAGATTTTGGGGTGATTGTGTGCTTACTGCCACTTATCTCATAAATAGATTTCCTTCCAAACTTCTTAACAATAAGACACCTTTTGAGCTTCTTTTTGGACAAACTACTTCTTATAACCATATTAGAACATTTGGTTGTCTTTGTTTTGCCTTAGTTCCTAAATGCCATAGGGATAAGTTTCAACCTAGAGCTGATCCTTGTATTTTTCTGGGATATCCATTGGCTAAAAAGGGATACAAACTGTACAATCTGAAAACTAAACTTACCTTAATATCCAGGGATGTAGTCTTCCATGAAAATGGTTTTCCCTTTGCTTCTTCTAAGTACATTTCCAATATTCCTTCTCTTCCTCTTAATCCATCTCCCAGCTGGAGTTCCAATGACCCTTCTCCTCCTGTTGATCCCTCTCCCAGCAGAAGTTCTTCTACTGATGATTCTTTACATAATACATATTCCAAACTCTGAACCTATTCCTTTTGTTTCACCTTCATCATCCTCTTCTCCTCCACAACATCAATATGTTTCCCCTACACAACCTCCTCCCAGAAGGTCCAGCAGAACTCATGTTCCTTCTGCTCATCTCCAACAGTATGTTTGTAACCTTCCTCCCTCTCTTTTTGGCCCCAGTTCTTCTTCTACTTGTCTTCACGGCTTAGTTACCACTGATGAGATAGAGCTTGCATCATATCAGCAGGCTGCCTTTTTCCCTGCATGGCAGGAGGCCATGAGGAAGGAATTTGAAGCCTTGGAAGCCAATAATACTTGGTCTACAGTTCAGCTTCCTCCTGGAAAGAAACTAATTGGTTGTAAATGGGTCTATAAGATCAAGTATAAGGCTTGTTATACCCCATTTTAACACGGGTCAAACTAGAGTATAACATATTGGTAATTCTGAAGGTTTAATTAGTTAAAAGAGTCGCCACCTAATTATTTCAATGGTGAATTAGGACACCAATTTTAGTAAAGTAGTACTTAAAATTAACTCTGTTTTATGATCTGCTTAACTTGAAAAATTCTAGGTAAGGGTTCTAACTAATCCTATAGGGAAGGTTATTAAAGCACCCTATATGATCCGTTAATAACGATTTACCGGCCAAACTTAAGTTAGTTAAATTTAAGACTTAATTATAAGAAAACATAAATATGAAGTTCTAAAAATCTAATTCAACTTAAGAAAACTGAGCACAAGTCCAAATATATTATGTTTGGATTAGCTTGACTAAAATAAGTTCCAAAAAAATGCTAACATTTTGCATTTTTAATTTGTAAAATAATTATGATCACTTTCATTTTAAGAAATGGATTGAGAACTTTAAGAAACGAGACAAGGTTTTAATTAGGACTAAAAGAGACTCTTAAACTCAATTTTTTTTTTAATTTTAAAAAGAGCAAATTGGTACTGGATTCACTTAGTAGTATTTCGAAGAAATATTAACTATGCCAATTCACTAAGCGGATAAATTTTCGAGTGACTTGAGGAAATCAGTTACAATTTTATCCAATTAATAGTTATAGAAACTTGACAGTAACTCACGTTTTCGAACAAATACTTCTTCAAAATGCATTCTAAAAAAAAGTCAGTTCCCAAACTGATAAAGGAGATAGGTAATTCTAAAAGTTATGATACACTAACTTGATACTTATACTTGACAAATTCTACATATTAATTTTAACTTAAATGGCGACTTCCAAATGTTATAAGATTCCATCATTGCGATAAAATCAAAACACTCAAAATAAATCAAGGATCATAAAAACTAGACAAGAATGAATGGCAAAAGAAATAAAATGAGTAAGAAAGACGCAACAGGCGCCCCCAAGCGTTTCGCTTGTTTCTTGTTATCCGATGCTGTCACATCTCCTTTTTCCGCACCCGCGAGAGCGCGAGGGAGTTTTTCCAATTAAAGGACAATCGAAACGGGATTTATTTAATTAATTCAGAGTCGCCACTTGGGAGATTTATGGTGTCCCAAGTCACCGGTTCGAATCCCGAATCGAGGAAAGGTTTGACTCTATATTACGGTCCGCGAACCAGAAATCCGAATAAGGAATTCTGTTAACCCGGGAGAAGGTGTTAGGCATTCCCGAGTTCCGTGGTTCTAGCACGGTCGCTCAACTATCATATTTGGCTTATTTATCTAATTTTATAACATGCTTTAACTTATGTGCAAATTTAAACTTTTAACCGCTTTTAATATTATTATTTATTATTTTAATAAAAAAAGAATTGCAACGTTGTGAAAATGTATCTCGAACCACGTCGCACCAGTGCGCCCGTGGTTATCAACACATTTTGACTCCATTGAGATTTGGATTTGAGTCACATAAATGTGCACTCGAGTTTAGGGAGATAAGATTATTAAATACGCACTTAAAGCTACTAACGCATTTTTATTTTGGGAAAGGCCGTGAAATTCGCTAAACGGCCCATCTCGAAGTCTAAGCATTTGTAATAACCATCTATTGAGGGCCCCGCAATTTTGCATCTTTATTTGGCGAGGCTCATCTCATTTTTATTATTTAAAAGGCAAACCCAAGGCAACTACAATTTTTTACTTTGCGAAATGGCACGTCCCGATTTCTAAGGATTAAACTTAATTAAATTCATTAAAGGCCATATTTCCTAAACGACTTTATCGGGACAGTTTCATCTACAATAATCCTAAATAAATTATAGATCAAAATTTATTAAACTTCTAAAAATGTACACGAAAAAAAATCATTTTTTTTTTTGACAAACTAATTCAAAGGACCACTCAAACAACAATACGAAAACATAAAGAGGATTTAACCAATGCACTAGCTCTACATTATCCGAAATCAAGTATATGTGCAGGAAGAATCATGTTGCATTCAACATGGTAAATGACAAGTGCACGATAACGGGTATAATATGTAAATTAATGCAAATAACATAACTAATCCAAACAACACATACATCTTTCATTCAAGCTTGACACAAATCAATACAATATGAAATGAACATTTAACAAAACCAGGTGTTTAAAAACTAAAAATGTTTAGATGAGATAAAAATGAACCTGTGCAATTAATTGACTGCTTCTTTCAAAGTTCAAGCCGGGATGAACCTCTGACCGAAAAACTCGAACCTCGCCGGCAAGACCTCGAATCTGCCCGGAAAACTCGAACTAAACTCGGGAAGAAAAATTGATAAACTCCCTGACGGGAATAGATTGGTTCGCTCAAGGAGTTTCGAAGGGTTCAGTGGTCGACGAAAGTTTGATGACTGGGATGCTTGGACGTGAGGCTAGTCACAGATGGGGCTGCTGGCAGCTATGGCGTCGAGCTGGTTTGGTGGCGTCGCTGGTCGACGTGAGGGATTGTTTGGTATAGGTGGTCGACAAAAATGGAGCTGACAGTGGAGTCGACTGGTTTGTGGACTGCTGGCCCTGGACGTTTGGGTTGGGCGAGGTCGACTGTGTGACGGGACGACGACGAAAGAACAACGATGGTTCAGGGGTCGTTTGGACAGTGAAGCTGGTTACAGATGAGGCTGGAGGGACGACATACGGGCAGTTTGATGGCGTGACAGTGGTCTGCGACTGGACTGTTGGTTCGCTGAGGGGTCGACGGAGGTGTGGTCGTAGATGGTTGGAGCTGGGTGAGGATGAAAGTGACCGGATATCACTTGGGCGTGAGGGAGACCGGGATGGCAGTGAGCATTTTTGTTTCTCTCTGTTATTTTCGTCCCCCCCCCCGATCCTGTGCGTTATCTCTTCTTTTTGAAGAAGAGAAAATCTCCTCTCTCACTGCCTTTTTCAAATTGTCTCTATTCTCTTTTGTTTTGTTTTTTTTTGTTCCTTTTTCAGATGCCTTTCACGTGAGTCCCCTTTTGTTTGTAGTATATGTTTCTCCTTTTCTCCCTTCACGTGAGTCTCTCTTTCTTTTGTCTATTTTTTTTTTTTTTTTTTTTTTAAATTTAGTCCCATGCTCTTATTGTCTTTTTCTTTTGTTTTTTTACTTTTTTTTTTATTATTCTTTATATTAGTTTAGTATTTTAAGACCCCATCATCTTGTGTACAAAAATGTGATGGGTCTGATTCGTCCGTGTCCCCCACGTGTGGTGGACTCGGATTATTACGGGCTAGGTCCGAAAAATTATAAAACCGGATAGTTTGAACCCGAATATTATTCTTCGCCCGGAACTGAGAATGGTGTTATTTAATTAATCCTACGTAAACAAAATGACTATAAGACTAATAATTAAAACAAAGTTATTTTTTTATATTTTTCTTTCAAAATTAAAGTAACTACAAAATGTTAATGCAACTATTTTTATTATTTTCGTTTTTATAAAAAGATAAAAATATAAAGTACTATTTTTGTATTTTTCAAGTTTAAAAATGACTACGAAACATTAATAAAACTATATTTTTGTTATTTTTCATTTTAAGGTAAAAATAAAGTAAAAGAGTCAAATTTAGCTAAAATAGCTATATTAAAACTAAACTAAATATTTTACGCTAAAAATATAAAAATCTCGGGGAGGGTCAAAAATCACGTGTTTACAGCTGCCCCTCTTTGACTGAAAACACAAAGAGTTTTCAGACAAAGAACGACTAGACAAGTGTTTTTGACCCGACCCTTATTCGGAGAGACTAAACTAAAAAGAAGAGGATGTGACCGAGCCCTTGTATATGAGCTGCCTACATATCCTTGGCTATAAAGGAATCAGGCCACGTGTAGTTCGAAAGTGAGTGAGGAAATGGAGTAACCGAGGTGGAGAGCCAGTCGAGGTGTCGTACCGTCGAGGTTTCGTTCCGTCGAGGTTCCGGTCCGTGGTCTTGCTATTACATCAAAAATCAAAACATGAGGAAGGCTAACTAAGCCTATCAGCTACTAGTTACAAGATTCCTATCTATAAGTCTTCTGAAGCTTGATCTTGAGTATTGGTTGGTGCTTCATGCGGACTCTAAATTTGAACCTTGATACTTGCTTAGTTGCAGGTGCTACTTTTCGGATTGAGACCAGGTATGCAGTGCTTGCGACCTAGGCCATGTCTTGAGCACACCACATCTTTCCTCAACTTTTGCACTTGGATTAACTCCTTGCCTTTTTCATTGTGACTAACTTCTGTTGATCATCTCGGACTGTTGACTCGCGTTCTGGTCGCAAGCTTCTTTTGTTGCTAACTTGCATTACACTCCAAAGTGAATTCCCTGACTTGTGATCTTCGAGCCATTCTCCTTCGAAGTCTGAATCTATCTTTTCTGATCCTTGTCGCCTTCCTTCTGATTCATGCTGGGGATTTCCGTTACACTTTGTCACTTTCGATTGTTCACTATCCTTATCAAATCTTGGAAACTGAGACGCCGTTCTGCTTTTCCGGCGGGCTTCTGATTTCAACGACAAACTCTAATCATAAATCGCCATTCCATTCTTCAGGCGGGCATCTGACTTCAACAACAAACTTCGAATATAAATTGCCATTTCATTCTTCAAGTGGGCACCTGATTACCAAAACTTGAAATGTATAGATCGAATGATTACCATCTTGAAATGTATAGATCGAATGATTATCATCTCAGGAGAAAGATTCATCGGACTAAGACTTTGACGTCTTAGGAGAAAGATTCATCAGACTAAGACTTTGACGCTAGGAGATAATTCCTCAGACTAGGTTTAAATTGTTGTGATCTCAGGAAAAAGATTCATCAGACTAAGATTTTGACGCTAGGAGATAATTCCTCAGACTAGGTCTAAATTGTTGTGATCTCAGGAGAAAGATTCATCGGACTGAGATCTTGATATCTTAGGAGAAAGATTCATCGGACTAAGATTTTGATGTCTTAGGAGAAAGATTCATCAGACTAAGATTTTGACGCTAGGAGATAATTCCTCAGACTAGGTCTAAATTGCTGCCTTACTTAAAATCTTCCAATTGTTGCTTCATTTTTCTTGTTGCTTTCATCTAAAACCTCTAATTGTTGTTTTTCACTTCCTATTAAATTATCTTTAACTATAACTTCATAAACTAAATCGCCACTCCATTTTCCAGGCGGGCTCCCTGACTTCAACTACTACTTCAAAATAAAATCGCCACTCCATTCTCCAGGCGGGCTCCCCGACTTCAACTATTACTTCAAAATAAAATCGCCACTCCATTCTCCAGGCGGGCTCCCTGACTTCAACTACTACTTCAAAATTAAATCGCCACTCCATTCTCCAGGCAGGCTCCCCGACTTCACTTACTACTTCAAAATTAAATCGCCACTCCATTCTCCAGGCGGGCTCCCCGACTTCAATTACAACTCCAAAATTAAATCGCCACTCCATTCTCCGGGCGGGCTCCCCGACTTCAATTACAACTTCAAAATTAAATCGCCACTCCATTCTCCGGGCGGGCTCCCTGACTTCAACTATTACTTCAAAATAAAATCGCCACTCCATTCTCCAGGCGGGCTTCCTGACTTCAACTATAACTTCAAAATAAATCGCCACTCCATTCTTCAGGCGGGCTCCCTGACTTCAGCTACAACTTCAAAACTAAATCGCCACTCCATTCTCCAGGCGGGCTTCTGTCACGACCCTAGTTCACCAATCGTGAACATGTCGTGATGGCACCCAGTCCCCACGACTAGGTAAGCCTAAC
The DNA here is from genome assembly GCA_032618575.1 of Nicotiana noctiflora. Taxonomy (NCBI): domain Eukaryota; kingdom Viridiplantae; phylum Streptophyta; class Magnoliopsida; order Solanales; family Solanaceae; genus Nicotiana; species Nicotiana noctiflora. The sequence goes on along the minus strand of JASVEL010013447.1, from coordinate 113,714 downwards.
ACGTTGCGGAATATACCGGTTTATGAACATTAAATAAGAAATAGCGGAAAACGATATAAATAAGAATGTAATCTGTGCCGCTTGGCACATACACCCATCAAACACACTTTATAAACACCACCAAGACCCGGAATCCCACGGGTAACACAGACTAAAAGAAATACAACTGTGGCTCTATGTGTAAAGAGTATCTAAAACAACGAAATGAAGGAAAACATCTACTAGAACTATCAAAATAGAAGGAGGGCCTCCGGATCCGCGGACGTAGCAGATCATACCTCGAGGTCTCCAAGTGTGCTGCTGATATCACCTAGTACGGGCCTGTCCTGATGTACCTGGATCTGTACAACAAAAGTGTGCAGAAGAGTAGCATGAGTACACCACGGCGGTACTCAGTAAGTGCCAAGCCTAACCTCGATGGAGTAGTGACGAGGAAGGTCAGGGCCCTACTGAGAGAACAATAATATAATGATGATAACAATGATAAACAATTTTAATAATAATGAATCTGAAATGACGACAATAAGGTGATTTCTGCAACCGTCTACAATTTAAGCTAGCAGTAAGTAAATAACTCAATAAAACTCAATCAGCAAGTCCAGGACCTGTGGGAATCGAACCCACGGTCCCATTGACAGTACCTCTGGGTCTCCGGGAATCGAACCCGCAGCCCATGTCTCAATAAATAATCAATAACTCAGGATCTCCGGGAATCGAACCCGCAGTCCCTACCAATAACTCAGGATCTCGGGAATCGAACCCGTAGTCCCTACCAATAACTCGGGATCTCGGGAATCGAACCCGTAGTCCCTACCAATAACTCAGGATCTCGGGAATCAAACCCGTAGTCCCTACCAATAACTCGGGATCTCGGGAATCGAACCTGTAGTCCCTACCAATAGCTCAGGATCTCGGGAATCGAACCCGTAGTCCCTACAAATAACTCAGGATCTCGGGAATCGAACCCGTATTCCCTACCAATAACTTATCAATAAACTTCAGGTCTCCGGGAATCGAACCTGCAGCCCTTTGATATCCGGGAATTGAACCTGCAGTCCACAAACAAAGCAAGTAAAGGAATACACAGAGAGAAATATAATATGCTTAACTATAACTCTACCGAGGACTAGTGCCAACAATTATCAAGAAGTTCAAGTAGGACAATTAGGCAATTAGACAGATAAATCCTACCTAATCATGCTTCCCTAACGAATACCAGGTAGATGTCACAATTTAATAAATTAAGAATAGGAATATCACGAATTGAACAATTCAAGTAAAGTGAGTTACAACAACCAGCGCATGTACACGCCCGTCACCTCGCGTACAAGGCATTTAAACTATCATATAATATCCTAGGGGTAAAGGTTCCCCCACGCGAGGTTAGACAAGCCACTTACCTCGACTCCGGTACAAAACCGCTAAGAGACAACTCTCTTGCCGCGAATGTCGGCCTCCACATGCGTAGTATCTGATAAAAATCAATAGAATCACATCAAAATAGGCCAATTGGGCATTACCCAACCAAAACAATTCAAAATACACCAAAACCCACAAGTTGCCAAAACCCGACTTTCGGTACGCTTCTCGAAAAATTACGAAAGTTATATATTCGGGTTCCTTATCTCAACACGAGTCCGTTCATATAAAATTTATCAAAATCGGACTCCGTTTGCCCATTCAAATCAAAGATTTCCTAAAATTTAGGCCTAGGGCTCAAACCCTCCATTAATCCTCCATTAACAGTGAAATAATCATGGAGAAACATCAAAATAAAGTTCTTATATTTACCTCCTTGATGAGACGAGAACAACACCGCGAAAATCACCTCAATCGGAGCTCTAGAACTCAAGATATGTCCAAAATACTAAACTTCTCGGTTTTAAACACTGACCAGGCCCATTTCCGCTTTTGCGGATAAGTTTCGCATAGGCGGGACCGCTTTTGCGGTTCTATTTCCGCTTTTGCGGTTCCGCATCCGCGGTCAAATTCCGCTTCTGCGGTTCTGACAGACACCAACACTTTTCCTCGGCACGGAAATGAGCATAACTTCCTCATACGATGTCCAAATTCGACGATTCTTTTTGCTATGGCTCCGAAATTACGATACGGATCTAATGGTTCAAACAAAACTGAATTTGGAGATCATTTACCTAATATGGTACCCCTTTATGTTCAAAGAAGCAAAGGTTGAAACATCAAATAAGAGTGTTGATCACAACCCGAAACACACCCGAGGCCCCCGAGACCCCAATCAATCATACCAACCAACCCCAAAACACATTACGGACTTGCTCGAGGCCTCAAACCACATCAAACAACTCTAAAACCAAGAATTACACCCCGATTCAAACTTTATGAACATTGAAGTTTCCAACTTCTATTTCCGATGTCGAAACCTATCAAATCGCATCCGATTGACTTCAAATTTTGCACACACGTCCAAAATGATATATCGAAGCTACAGAAACTTTCGGAATTCCATTCTGACCCTCGGATCAAAATCTCACCTATCAACCGAAATTCGCCAAAATACTAACTTTGCCAATTCAAGCTTAATTCTACACCGATCATCACAAAAATATTCCGGACACACTCCTAAGTCCCAAATCACCTAACGAAGCTATCCGAACCATAAGATTTGCATTTTGAGTCCGATATCAAAATTTCCACTTCCGGTCAAATTTTCTCAAAAACCTTCAATTTTCTATCTTTAGCCAAACGACTCCAAAATGACCCACGGACCTCCGAATTCACTTCCGATCACGCTCCCAAATCCAGAATAACCGTACGGAGCTACTCCCAGTCTCGGAATCCCAAACGGACATCAATAACACTAAAATGCATTTTAAGCCAAATTGATGCAATTTCTTCTAAAATGCTATCTTCCATAATATGCGCCAAAACGCTCCCGGTTTATCCAAAACCCGATCCAGGCATACGCCCAAGTCCGAAATCATCATATGAACCTGTTGGAACCTTCAAATCTCAATTCCGAGGTCGTATACTCAAAATTCCAATCCTAGTTCATTTCTTCAATTTTAAGCTTTGGAAATGAGAATTTTCATTTAAATTTGACTCCAAACTTCTTGAATTTTAATTCCGACCATACACACAAGTCAATATACTTGAGATGAAGTTTCTCATGGCCTCAAACTGCTGAATGACGCGCCGTATCTCAAAACGACCGGTTAGGTCGTTACAGCTTCCTGACTTCAACTACTGCTTCAAAATAAAATCGCTATTCCATTCTTCAGGCGGGCTCCCTGACTTCAACTACTACTTCAGAATAAAATCGCCACTCCATTCTCCAAGGCGGGCTCCCTGACTTCAACTACTGCTTTAAAATAAAATCGCCACTCCATTCTTCAGGCGGGCACCCCGACTTCAACTACAACTCATTAACTCCATCCCATCCTTTCTTCTGAATTACCTTGTTTCGGAATTGATTTCCTCCTAGGTCGTGTTATTTTTCCTTGACTGCTGGGGATATCTTTGGAATTGTTTATGGACTGGGGATTATCCTGGCGGGGGACCCCTTTTCCTCTTCCTTCTTCCCATTCTTCCTCTGGGACTCAGATGCTTGAATTTGCGCCGGGAACTCTTGTTGTAACCCTCTGCTTTTTGGTGGGCTACTGGTTTCAAGACCTGCAATGTAAAGACTGAAGACTTGCCTTTTGTTATACAGGTAGGCGCCTGCTTTTAGTAGCAACTTTTGAATTAAAAATGCATGTTGGCAATAATTTACAAAATATGCATAGGACAATGTAAAATAAAACAAACGTAAAATATCCTATTTGAGGGCGGATAGTCCCATCGTATTCTATTCGAGGGCGAATACTCCCATTGTATCCTATTCGAGGGCGAATACTCCCATTGTATCCTATTCGAGGGCGAATACTCCCATTGTATCCTATTCGAGGGCGACTACTCCCATTGTATCCTATTCGAGGGCGAATACTCCCATTGTATCCTATTCGAGGGCGAATACTCCCATTGTATCCTATTCGAGGGCGAATACTCCCATTGTATCCTATTCGAGGGCGAATACTCCCATTGTATCCTATTCGAGGGCGAATACTCCCATTGTATCCTATTCGAGGGCGAATACTCCCATTGTATCCTATTCGAGGGCGAATACTCCCATCGTATCCTATTTGAGGGCGAATACTCCCATTGTATCCTATTCGAGGGCGAATACTCCCATTGTATCAATGTATGAAAGTGAACAAACCTGAGACGTCCTGTTCGAAGGTGGACAAACCTGAAACATCCTATTTGAAGGTGGACAAACCTGACATGTCATCTTGAATTGCCTTCCTCGTTTCTCCGAGAAAATTTTCAACAACGGCAGAAAATTTTCTGCCCCAGTATTGGCATGACTTTCTGCTATCAATAGCACTTTCTTTCCCTGTTTCAAATCAAAGAAAATTTGTTAGTTCAAAACATTGTGAGCGGTTGTGCCGCTCATGTGGTGGTTTTTTTCCTTTTCTCCTTTCCCTCGCTCGGGGTTCCCAAAACTTGTTGGGGAATGATTTCATTTGCTGGAGATGATATTCCTGCTGGGGATGGGTTTTTCCATTTATCCCTTCCCCGTTCTGTGTTTCTCAACTTGCTGGGGGTTATTTTGTTGAAGATGAGATTTCCTTTCCTCCTTTACCACTCTTTGTTGTCCGACCACCTCGGAACTTGCTGACGATAACACTGCCGGTGGATTTTCATTTCCTCAAAATTGGTGTTTCACTCTTCTTGAAGGTTGTTGAGGATGACACTGGTTCGAAGACCATTTCCCTTAAGACTTTCCTTCTTCCCTAAGTGGATATTGACTTCCAGAAAATTTTCAAACTGAAAAGAAAATTTTCTGCCCCAGTTTAATAATCTTCTTTGCACCATACTTCTCCGTCGTCAATGGCATTTCCTTGCCTTGCATAATAATTGGAAAGTTGGTGGCAAGTTTTGAAGTCATTTCTCACTATGTTTTGACTAGACCGACTTTGATGGAGAATTTTGACAAAAGGAGAAAGATAAAAAGAAACAACAAATAGAAGACAATGGAGGACCGACTCTCTAACCAGAAACAACTATAAAAACTTATCAAACGCGGATACCAACTCTACTGGTCATGACATGCACATATGGCCTATCCTCCGTCGTTAATTTCCTTTCACGATTTCTGTCTCGTGATTTCCATCCGATTATCACCTTTATTCGACTTGTAGTGCCCGAAGGGTTTTCACTTTCAAGCCTCTCTCATTTTGATTTTCTCTCAGCTTTCGTCGCCTTATGGTGCCTGTGAAGGTTTTCACCGGTAAGACTCTCTCATTTGTATTACTTTTAACTGGGGATTGGGGTGTCATTGCCAAGACTCTCTCGTAGTTCCTTTCTGCTGGGAATCAGAGTCTTTTCTGCTGGGAATCAAAGTGTCATATTCTGATGAGACTCTCGTGTTTGTTTGACTTGGCCTATTTTGAAGACTGATCGGAAGGTCTTTCTTTGGACCGTAATGTGGGATTCGGATATGGCTAGAATGAAAGGGTATTAAAGGCTCAAACAAATCAATTTTGGGTTCAAAATTTACAACCTTCGGACCTAACTTTATTTATAATAAATACAATTTTTCTTTGCCCCAGTTTCATATTTGGGGAATTCTTATTTCTTTATTTACACTATGACCGAGCTGTGAAGCGCCTACGTATCCTCTTTAAGGAATCAGGTTCAAACGTAGTTCCCAATTCCTCTTTTTCAAGTTTTTTTTTTTCACACATTTTTCTTTTTCTTTTCTTTATCTCTTTTTGTTGTTTTCTTTTTGTTTACTTTTTCTTTATCCCTTTCTTCTCTTGCCTTTCAAACTTATGTTTCTAGTCTTTGCAACTAATTCCGAAGGAGGGGTATGAAAGAATTTAAAATAAAGCTCAAATGGTTGACGATGGATAAAGTGTTTGGATAGCAGAACAAAATGCCTTCGTCATTCCAATCTTCAAAACATGCCAAGTGTAAACAACACAATTAATATTCGTCATATCTTTGAAGCACTGTTGGGCAACACTCTCATTTTCCTTATTATGAATGACCCCATGTCAATTTTGGCCAGCTTGCCTTTAACGGTTTTCTTTTACTTGCCCCAGTTTCTCATGACTCGAGCTTCGAATAATCTCAAACCGTTCTTATTTCCTTTAAATGCCCCGATCATCTTCCAATTGCTTCATGATTAACTTTCAAGATTAGGCCAAAATTATGTGTGGATGCCATGTCACTGGAGTTGACAGAAAAAGGGACTATAAAGAGGAAAGACTTAAATCAAAGAAAAATGACTAGAAATAAAGGAAGACGGATAATTGTATTAGACAGTGAAACGGTTCGGACGACACGACAAACATAATAAACTAGGGTAAGACCCTGTGAACAAACCTAGACAACACTAAACGAGATACTACAACCCACAGAAAACTGGATAGAATAGAATGATAGAAAGGTTTGGGTTACAAGACAATATCCCGATTAACAACCCCGAAATAATTTGGACGACATAAATGACAACAAAATAAACCACCAAAACTCCACTCTGGTTGGCCAATATATGGAGAGTCTTCACCATTACCAAACACGACATTTTGGCCACTGAGCTTCACATCAATATTACCAAGGCTACTATCCGCTTCAACATTTTTAGTTTTAGTCAATACATTCCCTCAAAGTGTGCATCATGGCGTGCAGGTGAAGGACTCTGTGCGATATTCTGGATGTCGCTGTCTTGGATCAAAATAAGGTTTTCCCGGATCTTGTGTTTCCGGTTCACCACAAACCAACCACCTCAATTTTCTCAACACTTCAAACAAAATACGTTAGAAATGGAATCAGTGAGCCCTTATCAATATTTTTTTGCTTTCTTTTTTTTTTTCTTTTTTTTTCCTTTTTTTTTCATTTTTTTTTCATTTTTTTTTCTTCATATATATACATATACAGTTGTGGTCGAATCTTATGGAGATTGCCTACGTATCATGACCCCGCATGAATCAGGACCGAGCGTAGTTCGTGCAAATTAATGCAAGAAATAAAGAGATGTGTATTTGATTTTTTTTTTTTGAATAAAAATTGTAGAAACCGACTCCAACTACAAACTTGTGTAGGAGATTTCTACAAGAAAAAGAATATTTTTTGGTGTCAATTATGCCTATTTCTACAAAATTGGCCACATAATGGCTTATTTGACAAAATGACTATTTTTGCAAAATTTATTTAAGAAAGGTAAACTTGAAATTTTTTTTTTGTTTTGTGGCTCATGGGGCATCGTTCGGCATCACCATAAACCAACACAAGACTATTTTTCATAAATTGGCCATGTAATGGCTTATTTAGACAAAGTGGCTCTTTTTGCAAAATTTTATTTAAGAAGATGCCAATTCAAAATTTTTTATCCCGGGGCCTATGGGGCATCGTTCAGCCCGACACAGGCCGACACAAGACTGAGGAAGTTAAAATGCAAAAAATGTGGCTATTTCAGCAAAACGCCGGCCATGTAATGGCTTATTTGACAAAGTGGTTATTTTTGTAAAGTTGAGTGATGACTCAAAACTTGTTTTTTTTTGAACTTGATTTTTTGCGGATACATCCTTTCGCATTTCCGCGAGGGAATATTTCCAGGCTGTGTCCAAAATTATTTACAAATGACTCAAAGTGGCTATTTTTACAAAAACGGCCTTCCGACGTCCTTTTAAGGGACATTCGGCTTATTTTAAGCAAGAATAGCATTACCCGACTTATTTATAACAAAAATAAAAATTTTGACATTTTTGGTTATTTTTGCAAAAAGGGTGTGAACCCGGACTTGATTTGCGGCTATGGCCTTGCAACATTTCCACAAGGAATATTTCAAGGTCGTGCCCGCAAATTATTAAAAATGATTCAAAGTGGCTATTTTTGCAAAAAAAAAAAGCCTTCCGGTGTCCTTTCGGAACATTTGGCTATTTTCAAAAACAGCGTCACTTCGATTTATTGCCAAAATTAAACACACACATTTTTTTCGATTTTTTAAAGGGGTGGTTGGACCCGATGAGGGTTGCCTACGTATCCCACCTAATGGTGAGAATCAAACCAGCGTAGTTCGGTCGGATTATTTTATGACCAATTATTTCAACAAAATTGTTCTTCCTATTTTTCAAATTTTTAAATTTTCGACAGCATTTCGTCAATATTTTTGATATTTTTCTATTCCAAAATTCTATTTCTTTTTGTTTTTCAGGAATTTAACCAATCATCATAATAATACATGATAAATAAATGCAACATATAATATGCTCGGTCTTTGATTACTAGGTCACCTGTCCTAGACGGACCCAACCCCTGTGTTGAGTCCCCTAAGTCAAATGCAACGTGATGCAAATAAGCGTTTCCTACTAGGGATCCGGCATGAAGTCATGTTATTCTAAGCTCGGAACCTCGGTATGTGATCTAGACTGTGTACCCAAGTGGACAACTCGGGCTGAGGAAGGAGCTCCTTTCCGGGAACCAAAAGGCCAACCGGCTTAGAAACTTTCCGAGCCTCTTTATTATTTCGGGGTATGACACTAACAGAATAGGGAGTCTCAACCAGTGAGCACATCCCCATAGGTGAGAAGAGAAGGGTTTCGGCACAGTTTATATATACAGTTCAAGATAATATCAAAGCGGTAAACATATAGCAGTTTGTATATACAGTGCAACTAGTATCAAAGCGGTAGACACATATAGCAGTTTGTATATACAGTGCAACTAGTATCAAAGCGGTAGACATATAGCACATTAATTAAACATATAATAAAATCAGATATAGACAAAAACAACAATTTAACTAAGCTCGAATTCTTAAACCCTGAACCGAAGTTCTGGGTATCATCCCCAGCAGAGTCGCCAGAGCTGTCACACCTCCTTTTTCCGCACCCGCGAGAGCGCGAGGGAGTTTTTCCAATTAAAGGACAATCGAAACGGGATTTATTTAATTAATTCAGAGTCGCCACTTGGGAGATTTATGGTGTCCCAAGTCACCGGTTCGAATTCCGAATCGAGGAAAGGTTTGACTCTATATTACGGTCCGCGAACCAGAAATCCGAATAAGGAATTCTGTTAACCCGGGAGAAGGTGTTAGGCATTCCCGAGTTCCGTGGTTCTAGCACGGTCGCTCAACTATCATATTTGGCTTATTTATCTAATTTTATAACATGCTTTAACTTATGTGCAAATTTAAACTTTTAACCGCTTTTAATATTATTATTTATTATTTTAATAAAAAAAGAATTGCAACGTTGTGAAAATGTATCTCGAACCACGTCGCACCAGTGCGCCCGTGGTTGTCAACACATTTTGACTCCATTGAGATTTGGATTTGAGTCACATAAATGTGCACTCGAGTTTAGGGAGATAAGATTATTAAATACGCACTTAAAGCTACTAACGCATTTTTATTTTGGGAAAGGCCGTGAAATTCGCTAAACGGCCCATCTCGAAGTCTAAGCATTTGTAATAACCATCTATTGAGGGCCCCGCAATTTTGCATCTTTATTTGGCGAGGCTCATCTCATTTTTATTATTTAAAAGGCAAACCCAAGGCAACTACAATTTTTTACTTTGCGAAATGGCACGTCCCGATTTCTAAGGATTAAACTTAATTAAATTCATTAAAGGCCATATTTCCTAAACGACTTTATCGGGACAGTTTCATCTACAATAATCCTAAATAAATTATAGATCAAAATTTATTAAACTTCTAAGAATGTACACGAAAAAAAATCATTTTTTTTTTGACAAACTAATTCAAAGGACCACTCAAACAACAATACGAAAACATAAAGAGGATTTAACCAATGCACTAGCTCTACATTATCCGAAATCAAGTATATGTGCAGGAAGAATCATGTCGCATTCAACGTGGTAAATGACAAGTGCACGATAACGGGTATAATATGTAAATTGATGCAAATAACATAACTAATCCAAACAACACATACATCTTTCATTCAAGCTTGACACAAATCAATACAATATGAAATGAACATTTAACAAAACCAGGTGTTTAAAAACTAAAAATGTTTAGATGAGATAAAAATGAACCTGTGCAATTAATTGACTGCTTCTTTCAAAGTTCAAGCCAGGATGAACCTCTGACCGAAAAACTCGAACCTCGCCGGCAAGACCTCGAATCTGCCCGGAAACTCGAACTAAACTCGGGAAGAAAAATTGATAAACTCCCTGACGGGAATAGATTGGTTCGCTCAAGGAGTTTCGAAGGGTTCAGTGGTCGACGAAAGTTTGATGACTGGGATGCTTGGACTGGTCACAGATGGGGCTGCTGGCAGCTATGGCGTCGAGCTGGTTTGGTGGCGTCGCTGGTCGACGTGAGGGATTGTTTGGTATAGGTGGTCGACAAAAATGGAGCTGACAGTGGAGTCGACTGGTTTGTGGATTGCTGGCCCTGGACGTTTGGGTTGGGCGAGGTCGACTGTGTGACGGGACGACGACGAAAGAACAACGATGGTTCAGGGGTCGTTTGGACAGTGAAGCTGGTTACAGATGAGGCTGGAGGGACGACATACGGGCAGTTTGATGGCGTGACAGTGGTCTGCGACTGGACTGTTGGTTCGCTGAGGGGTCGACGGAGGTGTGGTCGTAGATGGTTGGAGCTGGGTGAGGATGAAAGTGACCGGATATCACTTGGGCGTGAGGGAGACCGGGATGGCAGTGAGCATTTTTGTTTCTCTCTGTTATTTTCGTCCCCTCCGATCCTGTGCGTTATCTCTTCTTTTTTTCTTTTGTTTTTCAATCGTTTTTCAAATTGTCTCTATTCTCTTTTGTTTTGTTTTTTTTTGTTCCTTTTTCAGATGCCTTTCACGTGAGTCCCCTTTTGTTTGTAGTATATGTTTCTCCTTTTCTCCCTTCACGTGAGTCTCTCTTTCTTTTGTCTATTTTTTTTTTTTTTTTTTTTTAAAAAAAATTTAGTCCCATGCTCTTTTTGTCTTTTTCTTTTGTTTTTTTACTTTTTTTTTTATTATTCTTTATATTAGTTTAGTATTTTAAGACCCCATCATCTTGTGTACAAAAATGTGATGGGTCTGATTCGTCCGTGTCCCCCACGTGTGGTGGACTCGGATTATTACGGGCTAGGTCCGAAAAATTATAAAACCGGATAGTTTGAACCCGAATATTATTCTTCGCCCGGAACTGAGAATGGTGTTATTTAATTAATCCTACGTAAACAAAATGACTATAAGACTAATAATTAAAACAAAGTTATTTTTTTATATTTTTCTTTCAAAATTAAAGTAACTACAAAATGTTAATGCAACTATTTTTATTATTTTCGTTTTTATAAAAAGATAAAAATATAAAGTACTATTTTTGTATTTTTCAAGTTTAAAAATGACTACGAAACATTAATAAAACTATATTTTTGTTATTTTTCATTTTAAGGTAAAAATAAAGTAAAAGAGTCAAATTTAGCTAAAATAGCTATATTAAAACTAAACTAAATATTTTACGCTAAAAATATAAAAAATCTCGGGGAGGGTCAAAAATCACGTGTTTACAGATGCATTTTTAGGAAGATATGCAATGTGATGGCTCCATGATCGAGGTATGGTGGAGAGCCTTGCGTTAAGACCCCATATTTGCTCCAAGTGTATATGCAAATAAAAATAAAGAAACGGAATTAGAGGGGGGAGATTTAGTTCTATGTAATATACAAAATAGAAGACACAAAATAAGCGCATCATTGCTTCTTTAGTTTTGCAAGAATCCAGAAGCTAGAAAGCAATAGCATACTGAACACATTGGATTCCTACAATGAAGTAATATTTCACGATGTCTCCTGGTTAAGAGAAAATCAATCAAAGAAAACCAAGATGCTTTCTATTTCTTTAAGTTATGCCAAAATAAGTGAATATGAAACACTTCTACCTAGTGGCAGGATCAATAGAACAAAGTATGTCACGCATACTATAATTTTATACAGGAACTCATGTTTGTTTCAATATTTTAAGTCGGATAAGCATGATGTCGGCAAGAAGCTTAACCGCTCGAGGCTTCAAATAAGTCATATAGTCACGATTTCTAGATCTTTTAGAGATTATCTTCGAGTAATTTTTACATAGGCCAGAATGAGTAAGAACAGTAACCAATTTAAATATGTCAGATAATTAACAAAAGGAGTATAAACTGTCGAACTAATATGTAAGTCATGAACATATCATGTCATCAATATAAAATTGCAACATTTCACATTCTACTAGAGCCGCTCATATTAAAACTCTAGTTCTACTGCTAGAAAATTGCTTTTCCCCTTTTTCTAAAGGCTCGACAACAAAACTTATACTCAATGTTAAGCCAAAAAAGGAACAGTACTTATACCAACTCCATATTTGTTCTAACAACATAGGACTAAAACTCAATATCCATGAGTTATTCATATATGAAACCTTACATTTAAAGATTCTAACTATTGAATTCAGATTCAACAGGCATTAGCGAGCAATGAAAGAAAAGGACAACAAAAATATAGGATTCAATATCTAACACCAACATCACCAACAATACCAGTAGCCATTCCAACAGAAAATGGAAAAAAGAGAGAGAATTACTAGGCTACTGTGATTTTCAAAGAATAAGTAAAATCATACTTAAACTACTAATCTAACTTTTAAGGATGGTCATAAAGTGCTGGATTGGTATCTGAACTAAGCTGAAAGTGTTATTCTTAGTCCCAGTTACGTAACTTGCATAGACATCTAAGATCTTTGAACTAAAAATTGGACTTTAATATAACTTAATAGTATTAAATTCTTATAAAAATAAATTATCCCTACAGTCATACTCCTCATGCTCAAGCATGATTACTAGGTTTAATCCATTGTGCTATTACACATGCAGATGATTACATGCTAAGCTTCCTTAAACGTAGAGATTCTTAAAGTTAGTATCTAAATAGATGGTCCTATATCAGGTTTTTACAAACAAACTCTAAATTGGTTCACGACCCATACGTTTAAACCAAATAAATACTCGTTTCAAATAAAAAGAATTAGATGATAAGAAAACAAAATAGATTTCAGAGTTACTAACCTTTTTTTGGGCAGTGAACTAGGAGAGGCCTCTGATCTACTCACGTACAACTCTCAGATGAAAGAAATTAGGATGCTTCTCTTTTAGCTTGAAATCCAACAAAATATTAAAAGGAAGCTAAAGATTTGGGAAAAACAACAATGGTTATCAAATAGCTAGCAGTAGATTTTAGTGGAGAGAGGCAGCGGCTCCGAGTTGTCCTCAAACTCTCCCAAATGTGAGTATTTATAGAGGCAAACTAGGGTTAAAGTTCTTAGGCGAGATTAAAATTTTGGATTTGAAATCTTGGCCAACACATCCGTTTGAATCTGAACGTTGGAGGCTTCACGTGATTTGGTCAGAAAATGTGAAAAAGAAGTAAGAAGTTGAAGGGATTTTATAAATAAAGATTGAATCTCTATACCATTTTTATGTTTTTTTATCTTGTTGAAACAGAGCTTGCACGAAAATGGAGTAAGCATCTTCTGTTCAAACTCCATAAAGCTGAAAATTAGCAAAAATGATGCATAAAAACAAGAGAGAGGCGCTGAGAAGGATGAGAGAGGCGTTGAGAGCCTAGGAGAAAGGGGAACCATAGAAACTAAACCTAGTTGTTAATCAAACAGGTTATTTCGAATTGGGCTTCATTCATCTGGGCCGATATGTGGTGGGTAGGTTCTTTGTGCTAAATTATGAAAGAGTTATTTTGGACTTTTACCAAATTGACCTAATAGGGATGAGCTTAAAGTGCTGGACCCTTTTTCCTTTCTTCTTTAACCTTTTCTTTGTGCTCCTAGCCTGAATTATGTTAAGCTTTTTATTTTATAATACTACTAATACTAATAACAATAATAATAATGATAGTAGTAGTAGCAACATTAGTGTTAGTATAATTAAACTATAACACTAATAGAAATAACGACAAAAATAGCTAATAATAGTAACACTAACACTAATATCAAATTAACATTAATACTAATAATAATAATACTTAGCAATAGTAATAATATATTAATACTAGTACTAATTCCAATGATAGTAGTAGTAATATTAATAATACTAGTAATAGTGATATTAGCTAAATAATAATAATAATAATTAGGTCTAGTTTGAGCTAAAAATGGCAAAATAACTATTCTTATATTATTAGTGATATTATAAGCTTTAAAAAGTAGTTTGGAAGAAAGGAGGGTCAAAATTGGATGTCAACAAGGCTGATGGGACTGTAGAAAGATACAAAGCTCGTTTGGTTGTTAGGGGTGACACTCAAGTTGAGGGTGTAGATTTCACTAAAACTTTCTCTCATGTTGTCAAATTTTCCACTGTTAAATGCCTCATTGATGTAGCTGTTAAACAGAATTGGTCTCTCTTTCAACTTGATGTCAACAATGCCTTTTTACATGGTGATTTAGATGAAGAGGTTTATATGAGATTGCCTCCTGGACTGTCAGCAACCTCTTTATTTGGTTGTGTTTCTTCTTCTTCTCCTCTGGTTTGTCTTCTTAAGAAATCACTATATGGTTTGAGACAGGCTTCTAGGCAGTGGTATGTCAAGCTGTCTCAAGCCTTATGTTCAAGAGGATATTCTCCTTCTCTCAATGATTACTCTCTATTCTCTGAGAAATCCGATTCTTCTATTGTTTTGTTAGCTTTATATGTTGATGATATTATTCTCACTGGTAATGATTTGGAGGAAATTTCTGCTTTAGAAAGTTTTCTGGATCATGAATTTAAGATCAAGGACTTAGGGGTTCTCAACTATTTTCTTGGAATTGAAGTTACTTACCATTCTGACGGGCTTCTACTTCATCAAAAGAAATTTATTAAGGATCTTCTCAAGTAATACCATTGTGAAGATGTTACTCCTGTTACTTGTCCTTTGGATCTTTCTATCAAACTAAAGGCATGTATGGGTGATCCTCTTCCATCTCCTGAAAGCTATAGAAGTTTGGTGGGAAAAGTCAATTTTCTCACTCACACTAGACCCGACTTGGCTTTTGTTGTACCCTTCTTCTCACATGCATGCAGCTTTGCATATACTCAGATATCTTCGAGGCTCTTCTGAAGTTGGGGTTTTCATCAGCAACACCCCTGATTTTTCCTTGACTGCTTATTGTGATAGTGACTGGGCTGCCTGCCCAGACACTAGGAGATCTGTCATTGGTTTCTGCATACTTTTAGGTGGTTCTATTATTGGATGGAAAGTGTCACGACCCTAGTTCACCAATCGTGAACATGTCGTGACGGCACCCAGTCCCCACGACTAGGTAAGCCTAACACTTTGCGGAATGTACAAGTTTATGAACTTTAAACAAGAAATAGCAGAAAATGATATAAATAGGAATGTAATCCGTGCCGCTCGGCACATACACTCGTCAACACACTGCATAAAAATACCACCAAGACCCGGAATCCCACGGGTAACACAGACTAAAAGAAATACAACTGTGGCTCTATGTGTAAAGAGTATCTAAGACAACGAAATGAAGGAAAACATCTACTAGAACTATCAGAATAGAAGGAGGGCCTCCGGATCCGCGGACGTAGCAGATCATACCTCGAGGTCTCCAAGTGTGCTGCCGATATCACCTAGTATGGGCCTGTCCTGATGTACCTGGATCTGCACAACAAAAGTGTGCAGAAGAGTAGCATGAGTACACCACGGCGGTACTCAGTAAGTGCCAAGCCTAACCTCGATGGAGTAGTGACGAGGAAGGTCGGGGCCCTACTGAGAGAACAATAATATAACGATGATAACAATAATAAGCAGTTTAAATAATTATGAATCTGAATGACGACAGTAAAGTGATTTCTGCAACCGTCTACAATGTAAGCTAGCAGCAAGTAAATAACTAAATAAAAACTCAATCGGCAAGTCCAGGACCTGTGGGAATCGAACCCACAGTCCCATTGACAGTACCTCTGGGTCTCCGAGAATCGAACCCGCAGCCCATATCTCAATAAATAATCAATAACTCAGGATCTCCGGAATCGAACCCGCAGTCCCTACCAATAACTCAGGGATCTCGGGAATCGAACCCGTAGTCCCTACCAATAACTCGGGATCTCGAGAATCGAACCCGTAGTCCCTACTAATAACTCGGGATCTCGGGAATCGAACCCGTAGTCCCTACCAATAACTCAGGATCTCGGGAATCGAACCCGTAGTCCCTACCAATATCACGCCGGGTCTCTGGGAATCGAACCCACAGCCCTGGGTCTCCGGGAATCGAACCCGCAGTCCACAAACAATATCACTCCGGGTCTCTGGGAATCGAACCCACAGCCCTGGGATCTCCGGGAATTGAACCCGCAATCCACAAACACATCAAATAAAGAAAACACACAGAGAGAATATAATATGTTAAATTACAACTTCATCAAAATTAGTGCCAACAATTTATCAAGAGTTCAAGTAAATCAACTAGACAATTAAACATGTTGAATCCTAGCTAATCATGCTTTTCTAAGTAATACCGGGTAATGGTAACGCTTTTATCAGCTAAGAGCAGGAATATCACTAATCGGACAATTCAAGTAAAGTGTGTGTTACAACAACCAGCGCATGTACACGCCCGTCACCTCGCGTACAAGGCATTTAAACTATCACATAATATCCTAGGGGTGAAAGTTCCCCCACACGAGGTTAGACAAGCCACTTACCTCAATTCCGGTACAAAACCGCTAAGTAATAACCCTCTTGCCACGAATGTCGGCCTCCACAAGTGTAGTATCTGATAAAATCAATAGAATCACGTCAAAATAGGCCAATTGGGCATTACCTAATCAAAATAACTCAAAATTCACCAAAACCCACAAGTTGCCAAAACCCGACTTCCGGTACGCTTATCGAAAAATCACAAAAAATATATATTCGGGTTCCTTATCTCAATACGAGTCTGTACATATAAAATTTATCGAAATCGGACTCCGTTTGCCCATTCAAATCAAAGATTTTCTAACATTTAGGCCTAGGGCTCAAACCCACCTTTAATATTCCAATTTCAGTGAAATAATCATGGATTTCATGATAAACTAGCGAATTAAGGTCAAGAAACTTACCCCCGATGATCTCCCGATGATATCCCAGCGTTTACCCTTCAAAATCCTCTCTTGGAGCTCAAAAATGGCGTTTTGCGAATGAGGGTCGCGGGTTGACTGTTCGGGACTTAAATCCACTGCCAGACATTTTTACTCTATGCGATCGCATGATCCCTGTTGCGATCGCATAGCACAAATTTCGACCCTCGCCAAACAACTCTATGCGATCGCATAGTCCTAAATGCGATCGCAATGCTCACCAAAATATACCTATGCGATCGCATACCCTGCTCCGCGATCGCATAGAACAAAAGCTGGACCTGGGACCCCTCTTCTCTATACACTATGCGATCGCATAGGGCTGTACGCGATCGCAGAGAACAACTTTGCAGAACTATGCGATCGCATAACCTTGCCCGCGATCTCATAGAACAAATACTTGGCCTCTCCAAAACCTTCTATGCGATCGCATCAGCCCATTGCGATCGCATAGAGCATTCGTCTGCAGCACACACCAGCAGTTAACAGCATTTCTAAAAGGCATGAAATAGCCCGATTGGACCCCCGGATTCATCCCGAGACCCCCGGATCCCAACGAAAACCACCAACCTATTCCAAAACATGATACGAACTTATTCTAATCATCAAAACACGTCTAACAACATCAAAACCCATAATTCACATCGAATTCAAGCCTAAATTTCTTAAAACTTTCCGAATTGCACATTCGATCTAAAACCCGACCAAACGACGTCCGAATGACCTGAAAATTTGCGGACATATCCAAAATCACATAACGAAGCTACAGGAATTGTCGGAATTCCATTCCGACCCCCGGATCAAAATCTCACCTATCGTTCGGATTCGCCAAAATTTCAACCTTCGGCATTTCAAGCCTAATTGAGCTACGGACCTCCAAAATACATTCCGAACGCGCTCCTAACCCCGAAATCACCTAACGGAGCTAATGGAACCATCAGATTTCCGTTCCGAGATCGTCTTAACACTGTTCCGGCTACGGACCGTTTTCTAGTTTCAAAGCTCTTATTTAGGGACTAAGTGTCCCAAAATGCTCAAATTTTCAGAACCGACTCTCCCCGCAACCCAAAATGGCAGAAATGAACTTAGGGGAACAGTTAAGTTAGGGATTGGGGCGTAATTTTCTAAAACGACCGGTCGGGTCGTTACATCTTCCCACACTTAAAGATTCGTTCGTCCTCGAACGAGCATAGAAAACATACCCGGAGTAGTGAAAAGATGAGGGTACTGGCTGCGCATATCCTGCTCGGTCTCCCAAGTCGCCTCCTCGACCGGCTGGCTCCGCCACCGAACCTTTACCGAAGCGATGTTCTTTGACCTTAGCTTTCTAACCTGCCTGTCTAGAATGGCTACTGGCTCCTCAACATAAGACAAATCCTTGTCTAGCTGAACAGATGTGAAATCCAACACATGCGACGGGTCACCATGGTATCTCCGGAGCATGGAGACATGAAACACGGGGCGAACTCCGGCTAGGCTGGGAGGTAAGGCCAACTCATAAGCAACCTCCCCAACACGCCTCAAAATCTAAAAAGGGGCAATAAATCTAAGACTCAGCTGAGCACATTAGCCTGATATATCTGAAGATATTCCCTCTTGTTTAAGCAATTAAGTCTTAGAGCCTAATTCCAACATCCGGAATTCTATGTCGGGCTTGTTTTCATCAAGAGATCACTCAATATTCCTCAAACGCCGTCCTCAAACATGATTGCATAACCTTGCTGGATTCTTACCTTGCAACTCAAAATCCACAAGACCACAATAATATTTTATGATCAAATTAGCCAAAAATTCAACGAATCAGATGCTCCCATCACACCTCATGATCTACATAGGTCTCGTTCCAACCTTTACAATACTGACACGATGGAAGAGATGTGTTGATATCCATAACCAACTACTGAATCAACAATTCATTGGTCCATACTCCCGACAAGATCCATTACCCTGTCCTAAACCAGAGGATGATCATTTCCTCTATAGTATACTTCATATAATCAATTTGCACTGACCCCAAATCACATAATCTCATCTCACCCAGTACGAACTGCTCAGGCGATAAGCCACATCGGACATAATCAAAAGTCCTACAAGATGACACAATGTGCTACTAATCCACTAAAACGTACGTGATACAAAGGAAGGCGAAAACTAGAGAGAATTATTCAGCTCTCACATAAACATGGGCCTCCTCAGAAAATAGGAAACATAACACATAAAAGCAATTATAGACACCGAAATAGACACCACATTATTGCGGCGTGCAACCCGATCCCAACAATATGCCCATGGCGGCGTGCCACCCGATCCCACATCGGAATGAGAGGGAGAGTTCCTGGGCTATATTAGTAAAGGGCTGGTCAACTTGTGTAGACGCGTTTTGGGGTAGCGTGGCTCCCCAGAAACAAATCCGTGCGGGCGGGTAGCCCAGAGCGGACAATATCTACACAGTGTTCACCAGGGCCGTTACACCTAAATAAAAGGCAACTTAGTAAATAACCTTAGCAAGTGAGGACGTTGTGTCCTTGTTGGTGGGGTGAGTGGTATCAGCGGGTAGCTGTAGCTCACAGAAGTCCCACATCGGAATGAGAGGGAGAGTTCCTGGGCTATATTAGTAAAGGGCTGGTCAACTTGTGTAGACGCGTTTTGGGGTAGCGTGGCTCCCCAGAAACAAATCCGTGCGGGCGGGTAGCCCAGAGCGGACAATATCTACACAGTGTTCACCATGGTCGTTACAGAAAGCAAAGAAACAACCTGTGGTATCTTTGTCTTCTGCTGAGGCTGAATACAGGGCCATCAGTAAGGTTGTTGGTGAGATTACTTGGCTTGTTAGGCTATTATCTGATTGTGGTGTTCCTGTTCAAGTTGCAGTCCCTGTTTTTTGTGATAATCAAGTAGCCATCCACATTGCCAAGAATACTGTATTTCATGAGAGGACCAACACACATCGAGGTGGATTGCCATTTCATACGAACAAAGCTTCATGAGGGTCTTATCACATTGCATCATGTTCCTACTGCTTCTCAGCTTGCAGACGTTTTTACTAAGCCTTTAACATGCATTGTGCATCATTCCTTACTACTCACGTTGGGGGTTCAGTCACCCTCCACCTTGAGAGGGAGTGTTGGAGTTACATAAATAGAAGTCATATTTTTTGTTTATTTATTGACTGGATTTTGTAATTGTAAGAATAAGGCCCACTTATTTAATGAGGCCCATTTTGCACTTTTAGCCCAATTAGGTTATATTAGTATGTTAGATTAGTTAGGAAGATTTTGAGCGGTTAATCAATTAGAAACCGACTTCCATTTCTTCTCCTATGTCTTCTACCTCAATTTCTCAGTTTGATTTTTCAATTAATTCATGGAAATCTTTGTTTTCACATCATTTAATGTATGGCTTTTTATGGAGTAACATTTATTCTGACAATATTTTATAAAAATTATCAAATCAACGTTTTCTTAGTGTTGTGGGAAAAAAAGGGAATATCGTTTGCAGAAACATAGGAAAAAGAGGATACGTTTGCAGAAACAAAAGAAACCTCATGCGTACAGTCTACTGTTCTTTTCTAGCTTTTTATTGTATAGCGTATACTCCTTTTCCGTGTACAAATAGTGTATAAAAAGGTTTCCTTTGTTAAGGATACAGTAGATATACCTTAGATCCAATATTATATTTGATGATTTGAACATATTTTTTATGAACATTATCTGATATAAAATATATATGGCATTTGATATTCTTTTATCATTGTTATTAATTGCTTGATTAATTTGATAAGGTCCTTGATTAAATTTTGAGACTTGATATTGTGATGGAGATCATGATAATGAGAGTAAAGTTTCTTATAATTTAACCTAAATTTGTTCTTGATCGTAGGATTATTAATTTGGACATTAATAATCTGGTTAGATAAATATTTATGTGATCGTCTTTATGGGATAAAGATTAGTTGATCTCATTAATTAAATTATATAGATAGATGATGCATATAGAGATATGGTTATTGAACCGACTCATTGGATAATTTCTAATAGTTAGAATTATCATAAACTGTCAATGTGATATTCTCTCGAAGAATGTGATGTAATAATTTTGTTTGACCTGAGATAGTCACAGTAATTAACAAGTTATTTATTGAGCTTTGATACCAGACACCTATGGCCCTAGGGCGATAGTTAAAAGGATATTGGGTACGATTAAATACTTGTAGAATTAATGATTGATCAAGATGGAATC
The DNA here is from genome assembly GCA_032618575.1 of Nicotiana noctiflora. Taxonomy (NCBI): domain Eukaryota; kingdom Viridiplantae; phylum Streptophyta; class Magnoliopsida; order Solanales; family Solanaceae; genus Nicotiana; species Nicotiana noctiflora. The sequence continues at coordinate 92,330 of JASVEL010013447.1, read as the reverse complement.
TGTCAACTCTTGGTAATGAGTTTAAGCTCCATGTTGTCATGAATTATAAACGACCAAACTAAGGTCTTGGCCAGGGCAATTGAATGAAAGAAGAAAAGAGTTTCTTAGGTCATTAGTATATTTGACATGAACACATAGTTGGTCGCCTTTTAGGATTTGATAGTTGAACTATATCCTAGGGTGACCCGGAGCTATAAGGACAGAAGGAACTACTACATTATTCTTGTACTGGTTCTTGAGAGTAAATTGTATACTTCATGTTATCCGGTTGTTAAGGAGTATTGCTAGACGTCACCCTTAATTAGTATATTGATGTGATTAATTTACTACCGATTTAGTATTGGACCTATGGGGTCGCACACTTACGAATGTTCTGATCTTTGCTAAAGGATTAATAACTTATCATTTGATATTAAATTAAAAAATTTAATTAGTCAAATAAATACAATTGCAAGAAAAGTATTTTTTGTTTTTCTACCTTTGAGTTGAGATTTTTGAGAAAAATTTAAGCATAATATTTCGTTCAATTTGTTCGCGGGTTTCATTGATCAAAAAGTTGATAGCAAGGATCGGTCTCAGTGTGGATACGCATAGAGTCTTCGCACTATCGAAGAAATTTTGAAATGAGACTCTCTTCACAAAGTACGTCTTAGAACTGATCTTTGACATGTAAATAAATTTTACGCATGAAAAAATTTACCTAAAATTGCTATTGTCTTTCGTTACGTGTTAAGAACACATATATGCCATACTTCATCCTTGACATTTTAATTTATCCTCATTTTAGGAAGCCAATCTATATCACATGAACTTTATTTTCGGTCAATGAGATGTGGCATATTTGTTACGTTATAAGATGTTTTCTTATTTGAGTTATAGTACTTGACAATGAAGCCAATTTTGTGGAGACTGATAATGTTTGGCAATTTCCATCCTCTATAAACAAACTAGGAAGGGATGCCCGTGCATTGCACGGGCCCAACATTGGAGCTTTGAATTAGATAATCTAGTTTCTTTTTGGGTATAGTTTTTTTAGAATGTAAGGTATTGACACTGTTGTAAAGTGCAGTAACAACAAAGAGTACATAAGTACATATGAAAAAAGTATAACCCTGACTAATCTTGTAATATTTTTAACATCTCTAAGAATTGATCTGGCCTCATTTTCATGTTCCACTCTTCAAAACATCTTATCGTATTCCATTGGTTCTTTCTCTTGGTTTCATTCCAGCACTTCAAACAACTGAGTAGTATGCAATATTCCACTGGTTCTTGTTTCTCCTTGCCAGCCATTTTCTATTCCAAAAATAATCCACCGCCTTAAATAAGAGGAATGAATGAACATAAACAGGAAAAAAAGTTCAAAAATGATCAATGCCTAATCAGTCATTTATCGTGCTTATTAGGTATTTGGCTAATTTTTCTTTCACATGTATTCGGGTGCTAATGGTGATACAACTCTACTTTTAATCAAAAAGAGAAACTAACGACCTAAACTGTTTACACATATCTATATATTAGGTCTCTACTCTTATACAGTTCAAAAAAGTATAGTCTGCTATCATAGATATATGTGAACACAACACCCGGAATATGTAGGTAATATTTGCATCTCTAGGAACATAAACACATACCTTAATCCTACGTGCAAAAGCTAGAGCCCCCAACTTAGCAGTCAGCCTCCATCCTCCTGAAAAACACAGCACAATAGAAGTCTTATATTATCTTCATAAAGCATGCATGCACAATCAACCTTGCGACCATGGACATGTACATATGTAAGGTCAAATAGAGGATAAAAATGAGTACCATGATTTTCTGGTAATGTACTAATAGATCTGCTTCTTCCCGCACAAAAAGATATAAACTATACAAGAAAATACTATATCACGACATTATTTTCTCTGACCAAAAATAGAAACATATAACCATTTATTATAAAGACTAACAGGGAATTCGTTGATGCAAAAAATAGTTTGACTTGTGCCAACAATCTATTAAACATCATGTTGCATTATTAAACATTACTTATATATTGATAATTAATATAACATTCTTCTTGAATTCATTGTTTGTTTGCAAATAGAAAAAAAGAGTCAAGAGAAATGTGGGTTCAAGCACATTAGTAGGAATATATGCTACTCCATTATTACCTGATCAAAATTGTTGCTTAAGGTATATTCGCAATCTCATTTTCTTCCTTGCATTGTTAGTTTGTTCTTAGTCTATCAGTAAAATTTCTTGTACATATTTTGTATACCACTATTTTTATCTTTCTATATCTTCTTACATGTTCGACACCTTGTTTAGCTTGGCTTACAAAATATATCTCCTAATTGCAGGTTGGCTATTATGATCTAGTTGATGCGACAATCGCATCCTAATTTCTCCCTCTAAATTTTTTCTCACGACCTACTATCTCGTTTAGTAGGGCAATATCATGTGTTACAACATAATCGCAAGAGGGTGTGGGTTGAAGTTAATTATCTAGTAGAATTGATAGGAGCAATCGCAGCCATCTTACCTGCAAGTTGTTCCTGTCTCTCCAGCTCTATCAACTGTGAATTACATGTTGAATTGATTTGGTGTTTGACACTAATTTCATCTTCGTTCTTATCTTCTTTTTTCTTGTTTTGTGCTCTTGTTGCAACTCATTAGATATTTGCTCTGTTGCTTCCTTTGATGATCCCTTGAAATAACTTCTAAATATTATCACATTATGTCTTAAAACTTTCTTTTTTCTTTTCCGAGAAGAGACTAATTTGAAGGGCTAAGGAGTTTTAAAATATACACTATATAGTTTCCATCTTCTCATGAAACATGGACATTATTAGGAGTCGTGCGAAAAGGACAGACAAACACATAGGAAGCTGCATGATAATGATTCCAAAAGCATACATTTATTCTAATGCTATCTGCAACTATATCAACTATCGACACACACACACATACACACACACACACACACATATATATATACACACACACACATTCATGATGAAGTATTTGAACTAAACTTATGCACGATTATGCATGACTCAAATCCAGTAAAAGAACATAATACAGAAAAATACATCCAAATAAAAGGATGTGGTTGTGTTATCTAATTTTCCATTTTGACAATATGACACATTCTTTGTATTTTTCAAGGGAAAATCCTACATAAATTTCATTGATTTTCTCTTAGGTTCGCTCTATTTTTATCAATGTTTTTATATAATTTACCTTACATTACTAAAATAAATAAATCCCGAAAAGGTACATCTGAATATCCAGCTGATGTAAAGAATTCTGTTTGAGACACTCTTTAACGCGAGTCTTGTAAATCTTGAACATACATGTAGTGGCTGTTTAAAAAAATTAGTACTTCATTTGTATAAATCAGAATTTTTAGAGTCCAATTAGTTGATAACCATTTTGCTTAGAATCAAATGTATGGTCACAGATAAAAAGAAAGAAAGAATTAAAAAATGAGATTAGCACATATAAGGTGAAATACAAATTAGACAAACACCATATAACATAGGGGCCACTTAATAGTTCGTAGCACATTTTGAATCTTTTAGCAGTGGAAGATGCTTATAGTTTTATGTTACTGTGAGATAAAATTATAATTATATCTATTTTGTTTGAAACTTTTGGCTCCTTTATTTCTTGGTATTTTTCAATGACATTGCTCAACATTATTTAACTTTTTTTTTCCAAGAAGATGTGCTTAATACATTGTGCACCACAACTCAATTATCTAATGATACACAATTACATGTTTCTAAGGATTAATTTCTGAACATGAATATGCGAATGATAAACGCATGGAGTAATAGTTATTTAATTCCAGAAATTAGAAGTTACAACAAAAGTAGTAAAAGTAGCATAAAACAGAATTCAAACAGAAAAAGATAGCCCTGTCATGCTTGCCTAGAAAAGTTCAAGGCTGCTGGAAATGATGGAAATAAAACTGTAAAAGAACATGCAAAAAATAAGAAATCCAAAAAGTACAAACAAAAAGAAATATGAATAAATAATAAAACTAACATGCACTATATAATAAGCTATAATTTGACATTCAGTCTGAATAGAAGTTCAAGTTCGGGCAAACAAAGAAGAGCAAAGAAGGTACACAACACACACATTCCAATTTCCAACCGCCCAACAGTAAAAGTAAGGGAAGATAGAAATAAAGGTTACAAGAAAAGCTTACCGGAAACAAGTAGACATCAACTATAACCGAAAGATATGGCCAAAGCTTATGGAAGAAGAAGGTGATACAGGGGAACTGAATAAAAAATGTATTTTAAAGAAGATCAGTTTATGCGACTAACATAGATCTTATTCCAAGGAAATAAACTAATGTAACTCTTATATTCAAATAGAGTAGCACATGTTTTTTAAGGAAAGCACATTTAAAGAATGTAACTTCTTGTTTCCCACTAATTGGGAACACGGACATGGGAACTGTGAACTTACCATAGAAGGAGTAATTGGAGAATGAGACTAAGAAGATAACCTGCCAAAGCAAAATTTAAGAGTAAGGTTTATAGAGAAAGGTTAATGGGTCGAGTAGTTAAAATTTAGCAAATTGACTACAAATGAAAAAGCCAGTTGGATGTATATAAACAAGCAAGGAGGATTACTATCAGACTCTTGCCAATTTCAGTAAAATAATAGTAACATGCAAAGATTTACTACCATATTCTTACCACTTCGGCTAAATAGTGACATCCATATGAAAATGAGACACACATGCATTTATTTACACTACTTAGACAGAATTAAGCTACAAAAATACCCAAAAGAAGGGGACTGCTAACAAATGGCCACCAAACTCCCAAAATGTAGCAATAAAGAAAGAGACAAAAGAGAAACCTCGACAAAATGAAGAAATTGCAAATGCAAACCAAGAAGTGGAGCGCGAAAGAGATCAATGGTGAGAGAGAAGAAGCAAAAAAATAATAGAACAGAAAGAGCTCTCCGCCTCTCATTTGCTATCTTACCAATGAACACCAAAATAATCACAAAAAATTACTTTGAGCTGCCACCCAAAGATCAAGTAGATCCTATGTTGGAGTCATCGCCTGTTTCTTCCCATTAGGAGACCATTCAATTATTTGGTGCATGTCTAGAAGGAAAGTTTCGTTCTCAAAATACCAATTTCAAGCCCTAAGTTAAGTCAAATTGCTTCACAAAAAATACAAAGTAAAATAAGTTACCTGCATGCAACACTTGAAGGAGCAAAGCGTAACCATAGAAGACGTCCCGAGGCAGACATGGAACAAAAAAGGAATAAAAAGATGAAATTTTTGAGAAAGACAGGGCGGGGAATGGAACAAAAGGTAAGATAGGAAAGTAAATTGGACAGGTCTCTGTAACAAAATTCTTAAAACCAAACACAGGAAAAAATAGGTGTCTGTAACAAGATTTTAAAACCAAACACAAGTAAAATAGATTTCTTGAGCAAAAAATTAAATAGATAGTACCTCAAAGGAAGAACAAAACTAAACACGAACTTAGGAAAGACTATTTTCCCATCCAAATAACCAATCATTGGTGAACAAAGGATGGAAATAAGAAGAAAAAACGAGAGAGAAGAAAACCAGCAAGAGTGCAAAGAGAAAATAACGAAGTAAGACCAGGGAGATGAGAAGCTGAAGAATGAAGGAAAATGTTTATGGGACTGAAAAAATCATAGAGAAAGAGAAAGTGGAATCCAGAAATGTCACACTAATAAAAATGACAAACACGTGTCATCAACATAAATGTGTTGAACAGAAATCAACTATGACAATACCCTTAAGAAACCAACATATTTCTGAATTGCCCTTCGTCGTCCCACTAAAAGCTTCACTTATTATATAGATAAAAGTATGTCACCCATTGGTCTTCACGGGATGTAAGAAGTAAGGAACCCCTTGCTTTCTATTTACTCCTTTTATGTCCCAAAATCAAACTTTTAAATTTTAACCGTAAAATCGAATATAGCATTTTTTTAATTCTCTTGATACAAAATTTATAAAAATACTATAAGTCATAATAAGAATTAAAAATTTAAAATATCTTAAAAAAATATAAAAAATTATAATTAAAAAAAAACTTGTTTAGCTAAGTAACTCGAACTCCGCCACATAAATTGGGAGGAGTAAGAGTTCTTGAGAATTGAGATTAGGTGGTATTATTATTATTATTAAGTTCCTTGTAAATCAGGCAAGTTAACATTTAAAAAAGAGTAAATGTACTTTCACAGAAGTAGTAAGTTGAGCAGCATGCTCCAAAAGTTACATGTCTCTATTCCATTTAATCTTAACTATGTAGTAATTTATAGCTAGCAACTGCGTTTGTACTGTCATGGACTGTAAGATTAAAACCACATACCATCACCCAATTTTCTGATGCAACTCCATTTTTAAGCAAATCTTCAAGCTCATTTCTTACCATATCAGTTCTCACCAACTTTTTCCTACAGATGAATGAAAAAAGGATAAAGACGAACCTGTATTCTTGGCCCAATTGGTCTGACCTTCCTGAGGAGCTACTTGTCAAGATTTGCAAATGCCTCAAATACTCATTTCAAGTTGGTAATTTTCGTGCTGTTTGTACCTCTTGGAGATCCACAGTTCCACCTCCCTCTTGTCACAAACTCTCGACTGGATCTGCAGCAATCACGACTGAACCCACTAAGAAACCTCATAGAAAATACATCAGAAGAGTGGTTTACCGGCTTGAACTTCAACAACTTCCACCTTCATCTTCATCTTCATCTTCATCTTCATCTTCATCTTCATCATCATCACCCACCGGCTATTTGATAGCCGTAGAGGAACACTTTGGCGAAGACGGCCAAAGCCAACGTCTTCGCCTCTTGAACCCAATCACTGGAACTCCTATATCCTCAACACCATCAAATTTCCCTAAAGAGATTCATTTGAACAAATTCCGTGTCTCTGTACTGCATAAATCATACCTCTTTTGGCCCAATAATGATTATCGTTCCAATAAAGTTGTTTGTCTTCCTGCTGGCGGTCGAACCTGCAATGGCCGAAATGGAAAAGCGGTTGCTATTCTTACCAAGTGCGGGAAATTGTGGTTGTTCACACGTGAACCAAAAGTGAATGTAGTATTAAATGAATTGATGGACCGTCCTCTTACAAACCACAATCTGGACAAGCCTGTTTATCACGACGTGGTGAAGTACAAGGACAAATGGTGCGCTATTGACCAATACGGCCGTGGGGTTATTGTTGATTCTTCTTTGAACGTTACCCTAGTTACAAATCCTCTGTTTCTGCCAAACAGGGATGAGTTTTTCGCTAACCACAACTCATACTTGGTGAGGTCATCAAGGGATACAGATCTATTTCTAGTGGACAGATACTTGGATAAATCCTCGGTGCAAACAAAATACGAACAATATTGTAAATCTGATGTTACAAAGGAAGCAGTTTATGACATGGCAGTTAGGTTCAGAGTGTATAAATTTGATGAGGAGGAGCATAGTTGGAGGAAGGTTACAAGCTTGGATGACCAAGTCATATTTTTAGGAGATGATGCATCTTTTTGGTCTTACTGTGTGTCTGCTAAAGATTTTCCAGGGTGTAGAGGAAATATGATTTTCTTCACAGATCAATTCAGGAGAGCTGAGAATGGAGATTTTCATGATTTTTGGGATGAGCTAAAACATGAGAATGGCTACTCACTTGGGGGATTTCATATGGAGAATGCATTTCTTGGACCAATGGCATGTTTCCCTGGTTACACTGATTTTTTCTGGCCACCACCTAGCTGGCTCAACTAATATTTCCTCTCCAATGTTATGATTAAATTCTACTCTGCTATCCATTTTATGTGTTAGATTGAATCTTGAAAAGTGAAAAATACTTTGTATGCTCAGAGCACCGCTTATGCAATTGTCTAGACAACACTCATTCTAGTTTAATTGAGTATTTACTGCGTTTTAGTCTCGTAATTAGCAAGCTCTAAGGTCCAATAGAGTAAAGTATATGAACTGAGATTAAGGGCCTGGAGCATTGAGTTGTTACTTGATAGTTGCTACAGTATAGACGTGTATTTTCTCAACATGTCATGTGCCTGCTTTTCCTATAGATCTGGTTCTTAGTTGTGGATTATAGTTATTGCATGTCATCTATTTTATGGCTTTTAGGATGCTGTCATTATTTTTATGGCTATGTTGTCTTTTTCTCGTTTTCTTGTTTTATTTTTCTTAAGCCGAGTTTCTATCGGAAACAGCCTTTCTGCCCCCATCGGATAGAGATAAAATATACGTACATGTTACCCTCCCCAGACCCCACTTAGTGGGAGTTTACTGGCCTGCTCTTCCCATTTGCAATTTTGACCATTGGCCTCCCATACCTAAAAGAAAGTTAAACCAAGGGAAAAAGGTTCGGGCCTAACTGATCTATAAAACAAGGTTTTGGTTTAGTTCCTCTGCTTTTGCTCTCATAATTGAAGGAACCAGACCTGTCGAAAACAAAAATGAGATCAATGAGTTCCACATCACAGACCACCCAAAAAAAAAAAAAAGAATTAGCTTGCATTTCAAAGGCATTTGTGGTTTAACCCAACCATTTTCTTGTTTAGTTTTCTTGAAAGCGAAGTGACAGTCTTCCCTCATAAAGAAAATCACATGGGATGGGTCATTGGACAAGTGTGTAGAGTATGAATGGACTTTCACAAAATCGCTAGTGTTAATCTGCAGGCTGCGAAAGTTTCATGTCTCTATTCCTTCTTTGTGTAATGCTTTGTTGTAACGGTAACAAATAGACAGGTTGGGTTAAATTTGAACGTGTTTAGATGGATTAGATCAATAAATCAAATATTGCACAATACAGCTGGGTATGACCGGCGAGGTCAAGATGGACGAAAAGCCTGTCCTATCCCTAATCAAACTCCTTTCTTTTTACTTCTCTTACCAAACTCATTAGTGTTCCCATGTTTCCCTCTTACCATGTGGAAGATTCTAAACAAATTCCTTGGAAAAAATTAGCATATATATTGCTACAGTTTAACACATTATTTTCTACCGTCTCTAGATTCTTGTCTTCTTCTTTTTGATTATCGCCTATATTTTTAGGATTATGAAGAACAGAAGAAGAATTAGATCATGGTCTCAAAGTACATGAGTTCTTTTTTCGCCATCAAGCAATAAATGAAGTAGATTCTGCAGAGAAGAAAAAAATGGGTATTCCGTTAGAAATCCGAATAACATAGTATTAAAATACTACACAATGATGATTCGGAAGTTTAAAATAAGAAAGGAGAAGCCAACAAAGAACAAATTTTTATGGAGGTATAAACTTTTAAGTGAAACCAAAGCACAAAGTAGAATACTGGAATTCTAACTAACTATTAGCATAATACCTAAAAGAAACAAACCAAAACACTAAGCTAGATCACTAAGAAGAAGTAGATAATCTAAACGTTCACAACACCTTTTTGACATAATCAGAATTCTCAATAATACGTGAATATATATGAGTGGCATATATCATTTCGATTAAGGCCGTATCATAATTTTCTTTAAAAAATATACATATCTTCTGTTTACATTCGAAACTATGTTTCCATACCTTTCCTGAATTCCTCATTTTCACAAAATGATCAATTTGAACATATATAACGTGTTTATATTGCACGATGCACCGATCTACCCAAGAAATGCGGCACAAGACATTTGATCTTCAATCATGGGAAGAGGTGAAGTACTAGATACGCTTGAATAAATTAATGTCTGGTCTTTTGATCCTTGTTCGTTTACAATGTAGTAATTTTATTTCTTAATCAGCTACATCACAAATTTTCATTCTCCATTAAGGATATTCATATTGGAAATCATCAATACTTTATTAGTTGATGACTATCATCCTACTTTCCTCTATATAACAAGGGAAAAATACAAATAACAAAGGGCTTGCTAGTTGCTAACCTATACCTAATTTTGTAGTATATACAGACAAAACAAAGGCTCCTAAAGTGGTTGGAAAAAACCCAAAAATCAAAAGGTTTCTACATATCCAAACAATGAAAACAAAACAAGTGCAAAGGCCCTATTCGCCTATGAGATGCATCTCATAGAGTACATTGATACAGGAGAATCTACTGCAGGCGCACCATAGACCCTCGCATGATCACTCTCCAAACCATAATCCATCATCGGACGGTACTCAAGATCTTCATCATGATCAAACACAAATTCAGGCATCTCAATCTCATTCCTCCTTACATGTTCCCACAGATAGTCCACCCGGTTCACATACCTCAATTTCCCATACAACCTGCACAAACAACCAATCAAAACCCAGACCATATCCATTTTTTAAGTAATCAAAAATTGAATTCTTTCTAAATTAAAAAATTAAGATGCGCCTAATTCATATGAATTGACAATCTTACCCTCCGCTGAAGATGAAGCGACCAAAAGTGGCAAGGAAGAGCCTAGCTTGAAGGCCAGGGTGAAGAAAGTAAACAGCCTCCAGATTCTCTCGGACTTTAACCGGAATCGCATCGTAGAAGGATCGTAAAGCTGATACTCCAGGAAAGTTCTCGCTTTTTTCTACATCCGTGTGAACATACACCACGGCAAACGGCCGTTTCTCAAGTTCTGGAAAGATCTTCTCCGTTAAATACTTCTTCACCACTTCAACACTCAGATTCCTAGCTGATTAGTCCCCAAAAATAAAAAAATCGATATTTTAGTCCAAAAATTCAACAGGAAAAATCAGGAAAATGAAATATAAAGGATCTTTAAAATTTATGTACCAGGAAAGAATTTGCCGATGATGCGCAAGGTTTTCCGGCCACGTTTATCCCTGCCTTGGATCTTGAAGATTTCGAGTTTCTCAATAAGCTGTTCTTGTTCAACTTCTGAAAACATGGTTATAGAATTTCGTATAACTTCTGCAAATCGTTACGTGAAGATGAGGAAGCTGAAGGAGAAAACGAATGCTTTATATAGTGATGACGAGGAAGAAGAAGATGAGCGGTGGCTTTAAAGGGAAGGTAAAGAGAGGAGAAATGTTATCCATTTTGGAGGGGTGGGAGGAGAGGAATATTAGGGGAATATTCGTAAGGATCTTCGAATTTGAAGGTGGGACCTAATTTGTTTCCTTGTGTTATTACTGAGACACTCCCCCGTGATCTACTGGATCACTCGTGGGACCCTTTCTTTTGGATCAAGGATCAATTATATGAGCCTTTATCTTTACTTTCACAGCAGATCTGGACCCGATATATTATCTTTCTTGTTTTTCTTTTCTTTTTCTTTTACCCCTACATAGCCTTAAAAAAATAAAAAAAAAATAATAATAAGATGGCCAGGACAACGTTTTACCTGCCAGTAGCCAGCTTATTTTAAAATCAATATTAGTGGAAATTTTGATTAAGTAACAAACTTATAGGCACATACCATAGTCCATAGGTCGGAAGAATTACAGAGATTGTCCAATTGGATGATTAATAAAATAATTTCGCACATACTTTTTGATAGGAAGTAATTAAGAGCCCGTTTGACCAAGTTTTTGTGAAGCCAACTATTTTTTTTTCTTTTCAAAAAAGTATGTTTAAAAAAATTTAAGTTGTTGGCCAAGACAGAGAAGTAACTTTGGCCAATAACAGAAACAGAAAATTAATTTATTCAAGACAAAACTATCTTCACTATAAATTTATATTTCCAATTATCCCTTATTGATTTATGGATTTTTTTATTTTTGTTTTTATTTTTTATCATTCTTTTAAATTTAAACATATCATATACATGAATCACATTGTATTTTTATAAATTCTTTATTGACTTTTCTTGTTTTTTTATTTTTTTCTTTGTATAATGTCTTGTAACTTTTCAAATCATCTTCTTCTTCTTTTTCCACACCAAAGTAAATTTTATCTACATCCTTCTTTGGATTATCCATTATCTTCTTACTAGTAAGCATTTATAATTTCTTCTCTTATAGGCTATTAATTCCCGAATTTTTAAAATAGTTATTAAATATAATTTGTGAAAATTACCTACAAATGGGTAATAAATTTATAATTGTATCGCATAATCTATATATCTATATATAATAATAAAAGAAGAAGAAAAAGCCACCACATTAAGCCAAGTGGCAACCTCACAATAAGTCACTTGGCAATTTAGGACAAAGTTAGTTAGGTTATGTAATAATTATTTTTTTAATTTAAATTATGCATTATTTATTGTTAATATTTAGTTACTCTTTTCAAATTTGAATTTAAACATACTTAATTAATTTTTTATGAATTTTTTTTATATATTTAAAAATATTTATGTTTTATTCTCAATGCCATATTTCAAGTTTGACACTTAGAATCATCTTGTTACAACGACCATAGCTATACAAAATTTTACCCGACGATATTCTTCTACCGATAAGAAATTCAACTATGATGCTAATAAAGACATTACTGCAAAAATTGGGAAAGGAAATATGTCTTCTAGTATTCCTTTAGAAATCCACGACAAGTCTTCTACTAATATGGAGGCTGTGTGATAGAATTAGAGATGAAATTATTGATAAGTGTTATCATGTGTGAGCGACTTTGCTTATTATTTCATGGTGGATTACCAATATATAGTAATTAATGGAATATACTTCTAATTCATATAGAATGATGTATTTTGATTATTCAAATCACCGTGCAAACAATAAGTAATTATACTATATAATATTATATGATTTAGTATAACTATATATGTTATATTGATTTAAATTTTTAATATGTATGTTTACTTTATATTTTATTTTTTAATTAAATAAAATAATAAAAGTCTCTTATGATAAATATTAAAGTTTATTTTTCTCTTTAAAATAATTATAAAATGCTATCCTTTTTGGTAATTTGACACTTAAAAGTATTTTTAGAAAGATCGGTCAAACATAATTTGTTTACTAAATATTGCAAAAAGTACTTCTTAAATGAATTGGCCAAACACAAACTTTTTTTTTCAAAATTTCTATTCGATAAAGTACTTCTGAAAAAAGTACTTTTCAAAATAAGCAGTTTTTGGTAACTTAGCCAAACGAGCTCTAAGCTTCATTATACCACCAACCGTGAGCAATCAACATCTTTTGTAATTTTATGGCTGAGAATTATTTTTCAGTCCTAAATTTTTGTTAGCTCTTCCGTAAATTTTGAATAATATACATGTATAGGCCAAAATTTGCCCTACGAAAACTTAGGGCAAAACGACATTAAGGAAAAAATGTGATGAGGTTGAAAGTACAAGAGGGGGGGAGGGGGTGAATTATGGTATATTAAAAATTTAGTCTACTAGCAAGGATTTTGGTTGACTAGATCGAGAGTAGAAGTAAAATAACAGTAAACAAACAGAGAGAGACACACATCAATTATATACTGGTTCGGTACCGGTTTGGTACTTACTTCTAGTTCCCCTTGGGTCACAATGGTTCTTTTTAGATCTTTGAAAGAATTACATGGTTTTGGTTCGTTCACCATAAACGAAGTATAGTAATTTGTGAATCTTAATAATGACATGTCACGTTACAAAAATCGAGGAGCACAACCATGCTCAACTGAGTAAACACGACTAAGCAAGCATATTAGGTTTCATACTACCCTAATTTATTTTTGAACAAAGAGGAAATGTACTCCATTAATCAAATTCTAAAAATATATCATTAACGACTTCCATTTCATTTCCATTAGAAATTTCATTCATAATTTTTAAAATATTACTAGTTTTATACATCTGTTTAAGCTTTTCTTAAGTTACTAAAACGTTCCGTAAATTCTAGCAATCCTAATCTACTTTGAGACATAACAAAATCGAACTCGAATTAGGAAAATAGTCATGTTTTCGGCTCATTTGATCATTTTATCAAATACTAGTTATGCATCTTGATTTCAAATCTCTTTTACAAGATTTCCTTCATTACCCAACCTAATATTTACTTATTTGTCTTCAACAATATTGCCACATACCTTATTTGTACATGCATGTATACATAATACTATTACACCCAAGAATCAAACCTCAATAATCCATCTTATAACCCAAAATCGAAATTAATGCCTAGTGTATAGAACCTTACTTTTTAGATGAAGATCTTGCGATTGGTTTCCTTGATTCTTGAGGATTGATGAAAGATTGAATGGTTAGAATGTTAGGCTTCATCCTTCTCTCTCTAAAATCTCTTAACTCTCTTTAGAGTTATGAGAATATCGCCCCAAATGAAGCCCAAAGCCTATATATCAAAATGGGGTCAGGTTATAAAAAAATAGGAAAATAACCCTCCGAACTCATGTGTGCGGTCGCATAATTGACCGCACAATTTGTATACGGGTTGCATAATGCATCACAAAATTGGTGCCTAGAATTGGGTTGCACTAGTCCATTTTGCGGCTATTATTTGGTCCAATATCAATTTTGCGGACAACATAATGATTTTGCGATCGCATAATCTGCAACAGGATCGCATTTTGCTAGCCGTTGGTAATTTGATCATAACTTTGTGTAGAAATGTCCAAATAAGGAACGGTTTGAAACGTTAGAAACTAGACTCGAAGGTATTTCATCACATAAACCTTATATATATATTTATATATTCTCGTCCAAAGTGTGGATTTGTGCAAACTTATTTGGAATTTTAGCCAATTGAAAAATTTTCTAACTTGACTTAGACTTAGGCTTCTCTTTAAACCCCACATTACTTGTTATATGACTTATGCACTACGTTACTATATCCCATTGATGTCCATCATGTTAATAGCACGTAAAATATTATAATTAGCTTACCTGGCACCACGAAACCTTAAATTACTTAGCGAAATTTTTTGGGGCCTTACATTCTCCCCCGATTAGGATCATTCATCCTCGATGAGAAGTAGAGTCCACCCCAAGCACCTAGCACAATATATACCTTTTTTTCACATACCTCAAGTCCCTAAATTCTGACTAACTCCCAAATTTTTCAGAAATTTTGGCAGAGTCTCCTTTGTAACTAGACCTATCCACCTGCTAGAGAACCACCAAAATCATCCTAACAACACATCCTCAACTAGACAACACACCACAATGTATATATCAATAACACGAATCTCAACATTACAAGCACTACATTATCATAATGATACATAAACATGAACTGTACTTTTTAAATCATAACACCTAGAAGGTACCTTTCAAGTCAAAACCAATTGCTATACAGTCGAGCGAAAATACTTTCTTTCCACAACACTCTTGGCCTTCGGGTGGCCTCTTAGACTTACAGACTTTGCCATAACACATTCATGGAAACAATCTCAACTTCCAAACTTACCTAACAAGTATGAAAAATAAATACCCCTCATAGGCCAACTATCAATTAACTTCACCTTCAGTAATTTCCATCGGAATGATGCACAAAGGATTTCCAACTACCTTCTTAGACATATACATATGAAAATACATAATACATAGAGAACAATGATGGGAAAACATCATACTCATAGTGCAGCCTAATGTGAAATACACTTATGCTACCATTATTATCAATTCACGTAACATCTTTAAAGGGAAACATATTGAGATTAACCCGTTCACCCTCCTAAACTCTAAATATTTATGGGAACACACACACCAAACCTTTTATGACCTTCAACAATTACTCTAAGATGTGATATCACAAATTGACCATAAAATTACCTATCGAATGTATGTGATCACATGGTGATGCTTCCTCTTTGACATGTTTGAACCTTCAAAACCCAATAGATCTAACACAATGAGGAACAACAGAGTTCAAGATTGAACTGGAATTATTCAGGAATCCACTAATATGCTGGGCAGAGTACTTCCTGAGGTTGTATGCTAAGATATACGAAGATTACTTCTAACAATGCTCACATTGTTAATCATTGTTATTACTTCTAACAATGCTCTGCTTTCAAATTCTCCTCCATGATCACTTATGATAGAGGAGATATAGTAACCCTTTTCTTATTGAACCTTCTTATAGAAAACTTCAATTTTTTTCTTAACACGAACCTCATAGTCACTGTCACATAGTTGACTAATGCTGAGAATAATGTAGCCGAGTTCATCAGCCAGGTAGACTTCATCTACATCACATGTTGAGCTTAGAGGAACTTTTCCTACACCAATTATATTTTTTTTTGGATTTGTCTCCAAATGTAAATGTTCTTCCATCTAGTTTAGTGATTATTTTGAAAAATTATTTGTCACCAGTCATATGTATGGAACACACGTTATCGAGATACCATTTTCCTTTTGGATTCTTCTTAAGGTCTTCCTGCAAAACAAAATTACTTGTTTTTAGGTACCCAAACCTGCTTGGGTTCTGAAAGATTAGACTGCTGAGTGTTAGTTTGGTTTGAAGATTTTGGTCGCCAAACCCATTTTCTGTTATCCTTAAACCTACAACGACTTGAAGTGTGGCCCTTTTTCCCATAATAAAAACAAGATGGACTATTATCAGAATCCTTTTTTCTGCCCTGATTCTGTTCCCGCATTGGTTAGTATTATGACCATTCTCACCACAAAAGGAACATCCATAAGATTTCTTCTATTTGTAATGAACAATCTGATTTGATTTGACTGAACTATGACTAGTAGGATGCAATCCATTCAATTACAGTTGAAGTTCATTTACTTCTTCTTGTAGCATATCACGTTCAATTTCACAAACTTTAAGCTTCGGAGCCCATTATTTCTTTTCTCTTTGAATCTTTCCGGGTTCATTTATAACTCTTTCAATATCTGCAAGAGCAATATCAACGAATTCTTGGAGTTCATAACATTCAGGACAATTAAGGGGACGTACCTCACTAGTTCCTCCATCTGCCATGAGACCAAGTTGATCTAAGTCTTCTTCTTCATTTATTCCTCTATTTCCTAAGAACCCACACTCTCTTGATTCTTCATTGCTATCATTTTTTACGGTCATGAAGCACATATTTGCAGTTTCTTCATGATCATATTCTTCTTTATCACTCTAGGCTCCAAATGACATCTTCCTTTGAAGACTCTTGCTCAGATTCTTTTTTAGTTTTATACAATCAACTTGAATGTGTCCATTTTTACCACATTCATAGAATCTTTCACTTTTTTCATTGTTTACTCTTCCTTTTCTGAAGTTTGGTTTGTCTCTTCTACTATTTTTGTTTTTTCTCATCATACCGGTTACAACTTGAGAAAGCATGGCTATGTTTACATCTTGTTCCCCTCATTCATTCTCTTCTTCATCCTCTAGTTCAACCATAGTTGCTTTGAAGACAAATATTTTCTTCTTTTCTTATGGAATCTGTCTATCCAAGTGAGTTTTCTCAAAATCTATTAAATCACCTCTAAGTTCATCATAGGCCATTTTATCGAGATCTTGACATTCGAGTGCGACGACTATTGGCTGCCAAATCGTAGGTAGACTTTTGAGAATTTTTCTGACTTGTACTCCACTTTTTATTGTTCTACCAAATGATTTCAAATCTCTAAGAATTCTGCTGAACCTATAGAATATTTCTTGAGCAGATTCTTTGTCCTTCATTTGAAATAGATCATACTCTCGAACCAATAGATTTATCCTTGTTTCTTTACTTTGTTTGTCCCTTCATACGTGACTTCCAATTTATCCCACATATCCTTAGCAGTTTCATTGCTTGAGATTTTTTTATATTCTTCACCACTAATAGCATTGTACAACAGATTATTCATTTTGGCATTTACAGTTATGACAGTAGCTTGCTTATCAGTGTACCCATCCAAGTCAAGTGGACCAGTGTATACTATAACTTGACCATTTTTGTCTTTCTTTAGGGGAATTGAAAGATTTTCCTTTTTGATTACTCACCATTCTTTGATGTCATAAGACATGGTGTATGTTTTATACGCACCTTCCAATGATAAAAATGTTGCCCATTAAAGTATGGGTCGAACTTTAGAAGTTCCCTCTTGAAATAGCGCACTAACGACTGTGTTTGATCCTATGGTCTTTTCCTCACTAGTTGTTAAACAAAGTTTGTGAGCCTTGCTCTGATACCAATTAAAAGTACAAGAGAAATGGTGTTGTATGTGAATTGTGGTCTATTAAAAACTTAGCCGACGAACGATGATTTTAGTTGAGTAGATCGATAGTAGAAGTAAAACGATAGTAAACAAACAGAGAGAGAGAAACACAGTAATTTTATGCTGGTTCGGTACCGGTGTGGTGCTTACATCCAGTTTTCCTTGGGTCACAAGGGTTCCTTTTAAATATTTGAAAGAATTTTAAAGGGATGGTTTTGATTCGTTCACCATCAACAAAGTACAGTTATATGTGAATCTTAATAATGACACAACTCTCTTTTGTGTTATAACTCTTCCTATCTTTTGAGACACTGATAAAATTTAGATTACAGTGTTTAGGCTAATATGTAAAGAGACTTAGAAGATAATGTGTATTTGCGCAAGTATTCCAATTGAACCAAGCAGCCTTCTTATAGTAGATAAAAATAGCCGTTGGGTCTTGACCCAAGGGGTGCCTCTTCGAATTCTGCTCTTCGGAAAGACCAAAATTTGATTTGTGACTTTCTTTTGTTACACCTTTTCATTTACGAGACATTCAATCCCTTGACTGAGCTTTAATTGAGGAAGCTGAATATGGTAATAACTCCTTGATTGGAAAACCGATTGCCTTGATTGAGTTCGAGTAGATCAGCATGCTTTTGGTTCCTTCTATAAGTCCATTGATTTAGTAATCATGCCTTTAGAGAGCTTCTCGTTGCTATTCTTTCCTTTTGATGATTCATGCGAAATAAAGGAGTTGAACATTGTCATCATTGAAACCTTGGAATTTAACTTAACAGAGTCGACCGAAAAATAGTAGGATTTGTTAGGGACATCTATTATATAAACAGAAAGAGAGACAATAGTGTAGGGCATGTAACATTAAATTGAGAAGAATACTTTTTGGAAGAAGATTCTTTCTATCTAACAAAGATACAAACTTTACATTTTACAATATTGTTACAGACATTATCCCATATCTTTTCATTAGATCCGAGAACAGTTCGAACATTCAAGTATTTGTCTGTCATTCATCAATGTTGTTCATTAGTGTTAGAAGGAACAATCCTTCATCTCATTTATTATTTGGTGAATCGTTCCTCCTATTTACATTAATATCATTTATTGCTATTTATTACTTGATATCCCTCTATTATTACTCACATCTTTTGGAATATTAAATATGTATTACTTTTAGTTTTCCTCCGACTTTATCTTACGTTAGCCATGCTGACAAGTTCTAAATATAGAAATATTATTATTAATGAAGTTTAACCCATCATTATATATAATTAAATAATTTAATCAAATGTTTATGTTATTTTTGGTCAAACAATACACTCTTCTTTCTCCTATCTTAAGCGATGTCTAATTTTTATGTTATTTGACATATACATGCGTGTGCAATATTATTTCATATCAAATTCAATATAAGATAATATGAGAATTGTTGCACCAGATAATACTAGGATTATTAATATTGGAATTAAGAATATCAATCAGATACTGTATTAACCAAATAATATAGAATTAGTACTCTTCCGTTTCATATTAAATGAGGTATTTTTCTTTTTAGTCTGTTCCCAAAATAAATAACACATTTCTAAATTTGGAAATAATTCAACTTTAAACTCCTCAATTTAAACTATTTTACGCTTAATGAGAAGCTTTTATAATCACACAAAAGTCATGGCCCCACAAAATTTTACCCTTTAAGATTTTAAGGCCACAAATATCAAAAATCTTCTTTTTTTCTTAAATTTTGTACCGAATCAAACTATCTTATTTAATTTGAAATAGAGGAATAATTAATTTTCTCCGATTATGATAAGTTTAACCAAACAAGGCTTGCTGGGCCAGCTAGCCTATTATAATAAAACGCTACGGAATAAAATCTATTATAAAAAATGAATGTTCTTATAATATTTGGAAGTAGGAATAGGTAAATGTTGCACAGGCAAAAGTAAGTGGTATGTGATTTCCCCATGGTGTTTCTTTTTTCCCAATGTACGAATTAAGAAGAAAAAAAAAAGATGCTATCTTTCGAGTGGTAAAACGAAAAAACGAAAACGAATAAAATCGAGGTTTTCCCCACTTTTTATGAATTATAAAGTAATCAAATAAGATACTATTTAATCCAAGATCACAATCCATAAGCTCAGTCAACATCTGGTTTTGACCAAGATTATTAAATCCAATCAAAGAATCTGTAAAGCAAAAACAAAGGAAGGAAGACTCACAACGGACAGATAACTTTTTATTTATATCGACGCTTGAAATTTAGAAAAGTTATTATTATATTTTATATATAAAAATGTGAATTCACATCTGTTATAACCAACCTTTAATGGAGTAGTACTATTGCTGCTTACACTTTTATACATGAAAAAGAAAAAAATCCCTTTATATTCCTCTGCCAAAGAAAGACTAAACTCACAAATTTATGAAATATACATAAATTAATCATCTAGAACTCATTAACTTAAAAAGATAATAATTTCGAATCCAAATAATTCAAAAACTTGGCTCCGCCTGTGCCAATAAACTAAAAGCTAAACCAGGAACTCATAAAAAGAAAATAAAGCAGAAGAGTTGAAAGCCTCTTTTTTACCCCGAAAGTTCGGAGAATTATATTTCCCTTTTTCTAGTGTATTGTCTCGTATTTTATTACGGAGTAAATAATTATCAATAATTGATTACTAAGGTGAAGATGTTGATGCTATAAAAAATTCTAAATATCATTAGCGTTTAAAATTTAATCCATGAAAATAGTATAAAAGAGCCAGACTCTTAAGAGATAATGATGTTGCAAATTGCATTAGAGAAAAGATCCATGCTAGGCTGCCAGCAGGCTGATTTATTCAAAGCATATTGAAGCCAACGATTTGTCTCAATTGGTAAGCTATTTTATTTGAATAATTCAAATGAAGGATAATGATTACTTTTACATCCTTTATTCAACATGTCTAATTTCACTTTAGTTGTTTGGTCAATTAGAAGAAAAAGAAAAGACAGAAAAGTTAAATGGTACGCAGAAAAAGAGAGACATAATTTATAAAAGTAAGCACTAATTTTCCTATTCCCACTAAATTCCCAATTGTGCGTCGTTAGACTAACTGGTCCCTTGACCTACATTTTCTAAATCATGTTAATCTAATGGGTAATTAGAGAAAAATGCAGAAAGCCCTCTAAGGATATAAAAGCTTTTAAATTACAACATAAGTGTAACGACCCGACCGGTCGTTTTAGAAAATTACGCCTCAATCCCTAAATTAACTGTTCCCCTAAGTTCATTTCTGCTATTGTGGGTTGCCGGGAGAGTCGGTTCCGAAAATTTGAGCATTTTGGGACACTTAGTCCCTAAATAAGAGCTTTGAAACTAGAAAACGGTCCGTAGCCGGAACAGTGTTAAGACGATCTCGGAACGGAAATCCGATGGTTCCATTAGCTCCGTTAGGTGATTTCGGGGTTAGGAGCGCGTTCGGAATGTATTTTGGAGGTCCGTAGCTCAATTAGGCTTGAAATGCCGAAGGTCGAAATTTTGACGAATCCGAACGATAGGTGAGATTTTGATCCGGGGTCGGAATGGAATTCCGACAGTTGCAGTAGCTTCGTTAGGTGATTTTGGATGTGCCTGCAAAATTTGAGGTCATTCGGACGTCGTTTGGTCGGGTTTTTGATTGAATGTGTAATTTGGAATGTTTTAAGGAATTTAGGCTTGAATTCGATGCGAATTATGGGTTTTGATGTTGTTAGACGTGTTTTGAGGATTGGAGCAAGTTCGAATGAGGTATTAAGATGTGTTGGTATGTTTGGATGAGGTCCGGAGGGCCTCGGGGTATTTTCGGATGGTTAAACGGGAGAAAATTGTTGAAAAATTGCAGGTTGGGATCCTGCTTCTGTTGTTTCCGCTCCTGCGGAATTTTGGACGCAGGAGCGTGTCCGCGGAAGCGGACGAGATGCGCAGGAGCGGCTGGTTACGCAGAAGCGGAAGCCATTCCGCTGAAGTGGGGTCGCTGGTGCGAGCCAGTGATCGCAGAAGCGGACGGGGAGAAATTGGGCATGGTCCGCAGAAGCGGACATTTTACCGTTTGGGCGAGACCGCAGAAGCGGTCAATGATGCGCAGAGGCGGAAGTTTCCGCAGAAGCGGAAGTTCTTCGCAGAAGCGGGCCCGCTTAAGCGGCCCTTTGCTCGCAGAAGCGGATATGGCCGGCCAGGCCTGGAACCGCTGAAGCGACCCTTTGGTCGCGGATACGGTTGCGTAGGAGCGGAAAATATTCCGCAGAAGCGAAAATCGCTGTAAGTAAGTGTATCAGAAGTTAGAAAAATTTCAGAACATTTCACACATTTTGGGTCTCGGCTTTAGAGGCGATTTGGGCGATTTTGAAGAGAAATTCAAGGGAAATCATCGGGTAATCATCTATGGACTTAAACTATGATTAGTATTGGTAATATTATGCAATTATATCATGAAAATGGAGGAATTTGGGGTAATTTATGGAGGATTTAGCCCTAGGCTTGGACTTTAGAAAATCTTTGATTTGAATGGGCAAACGGAGTCCGATTTCGATAAATTTTATATGCACAGACTCGTATTGAGATAAGGAACCCGAATATATATTTTTCGTGATTTTTCGATAAGCGTACCGGAAGTCGGGTTTTGGCAACTTGTGGGTTTTGGTGAATTTCGAGTTATTTTGATTGGGTAATGCCCAATTGGCCTATTTTGACGTGATTCTATTGATTTTATCAGATACTACACTTGTGGAGGCCGACATTCGTGGCAAGAGGGTTATTACTTAGCGGTTTTGTACCGGAATTGAGGTAAGTGGCTTGTCTAACTTCGTGTGGGGGACTTCCACCCCTAGGATATTATTGTGATACTTTAAATGCCTTGTACGCGAGGTGACGGACGTGTACATGCGCTGGTTGTTGGACACACACTTATTCAAAATGATCAATGAGTGATAATACTATTTTTAACTGTTAGATTCGATATTCCTACCCGGTAGTAGTTATAAAAGCATGATTAGATAGAATCTAACTGTCCGGTTGCTTAATTGACTTACTTGAGTTTTCTTGGTAATCGCTGGCGCTGTTCATCGGCGGAGTTATCATTAGGCATATTATACTTCTCTCGAGATCCTGAGATTATTGAAATGTGGACTACGGGTTCGATTCCCGAGATCCCGAGATTATTGAAATGTGGACTACGGGTTCGATTCCCGAGATCCCGAGATTATTGAAATGTGGACTACGGGTTCGATTCCCGAGATCTTGAGATTATTGAAATGTGGACTACGGGTTCGATTCCCGAGATCCTGAGATTATTGAAATGTGGACTACGGGTTCGATTCCCGAGATCCCGAGATTATTGAAATGTGGACTACGGGTTCGATTCCCGAGATCCCGAGATTATTGAAATGTGGACTACGGGTTCGATTCCCGAGATCCCGAGATTATTGAAATGTGGACTACGGGTTCGATTCCTGAGATCCTGAGATTATTGAAATGTGGACTACGGGTTCGATTCCCGAGATCCTGAGATTATTGGTAGGGACTGCGGGTTCGATTCCCGGAGATCCCGAGTTATTGAGATATTATTGAGGCATGGGCTGCGGGTTCGATTCCCGGAGACCCAGAGGTACTGAGAATGGGACCGTGGGTTCAATTCCCACGGATCCTGGATTCATTTATTGAGTTGGTTATTTGTTATTAGCTTGATTGTAGACGGTTTCGGTAAACATCGTAATGTTGTTATTTCGGAAATTATTGTTATTATATGTTAAAATTGTTTATTTTGTTATCATCATATTATTATTGTTTCTCGGTAGGGCCCGACCTTCCTCGTCACTACTCCATCGAGGTTAGGCTTGGCAACTTACCGAGTACCGCCGTGGTGTACTCATGCTACTCTTCTGCACACTTTTGTTGTGCAGATCCAGGTACATCAGAGCAGGCTCGTACTAGGTGATTCTGCAGCTTTCTGGGAGACTTCGAGGTATGATCTGCTACGTCCGCGGATCCGGAGGCTTCCATTCTATTCTAGTATTACTAGTTGACATTTTCTTCATTTCGTTGTTAGATACTCTTTACACATAGAGCCACAGTTGTATTTCTCTTTTAGTCTGTGTTACCGTGGGGTTTCGGATCTTGGTAGTGTTTATTTATTGTGTGACGGATGTATGTGCCAAGTGGCACGGATTACATATCTTTTATGTTATTTTCCGCTGTTTCTTATTTAAGTAATTATAATTTATAGATTCCGCAACGTGTTAGGCTTACCTAGTCGTGGGGACCGGGTGCCATCACGACATGTTCACAATTGGTGAACTAGGGTCGTGACAAGTTGGTATTAGAGCTCTAGGTTCGTAGGAGTCACGGGACACAGACCGGTTACTTAGAGTCTCGCTGATCGATACGGAGACGTCTGTATTTATCTACGAGGGGCTATGTAACTGTTTAGGAAACTCTTCATTTCTTTTGGATTCCTTGTCGTGCGACATTTTTGGCATAAAAAATCTAAACTATTGCTTTCTATTCTCTCACAAATGGTGAGGACACGAGCTAACCGCGATGATCAGGTACCCGCGCCCCCTGTTGCTGCCGTCGGAGGCCGGGGCCGAGGTAGAGGACGAGGACGCGCCCGAGGTGCAGCCACAGCACCATCGCGCGCTGCCGCTGAGGTGCCACCGGTAGACCAGGTTGGAGCGCAGGCATCTGGTACACCGACTACAGCTGCTACTACTCCAGCACTACAGGAGACCCTGGCCCAGTTCATGAGTATGTATACCACTTTAGCTCAGACAGGACTGCTTCCTCTCGTCGCAGCTACATCTCAGGCCGGGGGAGGGGGCCCAGACACCCGCAGCCGTTACACCGGAGCAGCGTTGTGCCAGTGGGACAGGTTCCGGATATTTTGGTTATGCCTCCTGCTGCCCCAGCACAACCAGGAGGTGAACCAGCTGCCTCTGAGGACGAGCAGCGTAGATTGGAGAGGTTCAAGAAATATGACCCTCCAGTGTTTAGTGGTTTGGCTTCAGATGATGCATTGGGTTTTCTGGAGGAGTGTCATCGTATTCTTCGCACTATGGGGATTGTGGAGACCAGCGGGGTTTCCTTCACTGCTTTTCAGTTTCGTGGGGCCGCTTATGATTGGTGGCGCACGTATGAGTTGGATAGTCCAGATGAGTCTGCTTCATTGACTTGGACGCAGTTTTTAGATTTGTTTTTGAGGGAGTTTGTTCCACGGAGCCTTAAGGATTCTTGGCGCTCAGAGTTTGAGCGGTTGCGATAGGGCTCCATGTCAGTATCGGAGTATGCTATCAGTTTCACCCGTCTGGCCAGGCATGCAGCGGCTTTGGTAGCCACTGTTCGGGAGAGAGTGCGGAGATTTATTGAGGGCCTTGTTCCGCCTATCCGATCCGGCATGGCCAGAGAGCTTGAGACAGATATATCTTATCAGCAGGCAGTTAGCATTGCCAAGAGGATCGAGAGTATGCTCCCTAGAGAGCGGAGGGAGAGAGAGGCCGAGAGGTCTCGTGAGTCGGGCCATTTCTCTGGTGCCCGCACTTCATCAGCCGGTCGTTTTGGTAGGGGTTATTCCGGTCGTCCAGTTCATTCAGCATTGCCAGCGGCCGGTAGTACTCCAGCTCTTCCAGCACCTCAGGAGCCTTATTATGCTCCCCTTGTTTCCAGTGCACCTCCTGCGCGGGGTCCTTCCAGGGGTCAGACTAGTGGGGGTGAGGGCGGGCAGTCACAGTCACCGCGTCCTCCCAGAGCTTGCTTTGGGTGCGGGGATACTCGCCATCTAGTTAGGGAGTGCCCCAGGCGCAGGAGAGGAGCCCCTCATCAGTCATCACAGCATTCGCGTGGTTCTCAGGGCCAGCAGGCTATCATTCCAGCCCCAGCTGCCAATCCACCTGCCCGGTCATCCAGGGGTGGGGGTCAGGGTTCCAGAGGCCGCCCTCGAGAGGGGGGACAGGCCAGATTCTATGCTATTCCTGATCGCGCTGCGGCTGTTACATCTGACTCTGTTATCACAGGTATTATTATGGTTAGTCGCAAGGAGGCATCGGTTCTATTCGACCCTGGTTCCACTTTTTCATATGTGTCTTCTTACTTTGCTTCTCATATGGGTGTGCCTCGGGATTCTTTGAGTGCCCCCATTTATGTTTCCACTCCGGTGGGTGATTCTTTGGTTGTGGACCGCGTATATCGGTCGTGTTTGATTACCATTTGTGATTTTGAGACCAGAGCGGATCTATTGCTGCTTGGGATGGTCGATTTTGATATTATTCTGGGCATGGACTGGTTGTCGCCCCATTATGCTATTCTTGATTGTCACGCCAAGACCGTGACGCTGGCTATGCCAAGCATTCCACGTATTGAGTGGAGTGGTACTCTAGATCACACCCCTAGCCGTGTTATTTCTTTTCTCAGAGCTCAGCGTATGGTTGAGAAGGGGTGTGCTGCTTATCTAGCCTATGTGCGGGACGTCAGTATTGACACTCCCTCTATTGATTCTGTTCATGTGGTACGTGACTTTGCTTATGTATTTCCAGCTGATCTTCCGGGCATGCCGCCCGACAGAGATATTGACTTTGCTATTGACTTGTTGCCGGGCACTCAGCGCATTTCTATTCCACCGTACCGTATGGCTCCTCCTGAATTAAAGGAGTTGAAGGATCAGTTACAGGAGTTGTTGGGCAGGGGTTTTATTCGACCCAGTGTTTCGCCTTGGGGTGCTCTTATATTGTTTGTGAAGAAAAAGGACGGTTCTATGCGTATGTGTATTGACTATCGTCAGCTGACTAAGGTTACAGTGAAGAACCGATATCCTTTGGCATGTATTGATGATTTATTTGACCAGCTACAGGGCGCACAGGTGTTTTCTAAGATTGATTTGCGCTACGGGTATCACCAGCTGAAGATTCAGGAGCCAGATATCCCGAAGACTGCCTTCAGGACCCGGTATGGTCACTATGAGTTCCTCGTGATATCTTTTGGGCTGACAAATGCCCCATCAGCCTTTATGCACTTGATGCACAGTGTGTTCAGGCCTTATCTGGACACATTCGTGATTGTCTTCATTGATGATATTCTAGTATATTCTCGGAGTCGGGAAGAGCACGAGCAGCATTTGAGGATAGTGCTTCAGATTCTGAGGGAGAAGCAGCTTTATGCCAAGTTCTCTAAATGTGAATTCTGGTTGAGTTCAGTGGCATTTTTGGGCCACGTAGTGTCGAGTGATGGTATTCGAGTAGATCCGAGGAAGGTGGAGGCCGTGCAGAGTTGGCCCAGACCCTCCTCCGCTACTGAGATTCGCAGTTTCCTTGGTTTGGCGGGCTACTACCGTCGTTTCGTAGAGGGGTTCTCTTCGATTGCAGCACCTATGACTAGATTGACCCAAAAGGGTGCCCCTTTTCGGTGGACAGACGAGTGTGAGGCGAGCTTTCAGAAGCTCAAGACAGCTTTGACTTCGGCCCCTATATTGATGTTGCCTACAGGTTCGGGGTCCTATACTGTATATTGTGATGCCTCACGAGTTGGACTCGGTGCGGTATTGATGCAGGACGGTAGGGTGATTGCCTACGCGTCGAGACAGCTGAAGGTGCATGAGAAGAATTACCCTGTTCATGATTTGGAGCTAGCCGCCATTGTTCACGCCTTGAAAATTTGGCGTCATTATTTATATGGGGTTCCTTCTGAGATCTACACTGATCACCGGAGCTTGCAGCACTTGCTTAAGCAGAAGGACCTGAATATGCGTCAGAGGAGATGGTTGGAACTACCGAAGGACTATGATATTACTATTCTCTATCATCCGGGCAAGGCTAATGTGGTTGCTGATGCCTTGAGTCGTCGGGCACAGAGTTTGGGGAGTTTAGCATATCTACCAGCTTCGGAGAGGCCTATGGCGATGGATGTTCAGGCTTTGGCCAGGCAGTTTGTTAGACCGGATCTTTCGGAGCCCAGCCGGGTTCTAGCTTGTGTGGTTTCTCGGTCTTCTCTATTTGACCGCATCAGGGAGCGTCAGTTCGACGACCCTCATTTGCTTGTCCTTCAGGATAGAGTTCGGCGTGGTGATGCTCGAGATGTTACCATCGGGGATGATTGAGTTATGAGGATGCAGGGGCGTATCTGTGTGCCCAATGTAGATGATCTTCGAGAGCTGATTCTAGCAGAGGCCCATAGTTCACGGTATTCCATCCATCCGGGTGCCGTGAAGATGTATCAGGACTTGAAACAGCATTACTGGTGGAGGCGGATGAAGAGGGATATAGTTGATTATGTTTCTAGATGCCTCAACTGCCAGCAGGTGAAGTATGAGCATCAGCGCCCGGGTGGATTGATGCAGCGGATTGAGATTCCAGAATGGAAATGGGAACGCATCACCATGGACTTTGTATCTGGGCTTCCACGGACTGTTAGGAAGTATGATTCTATTTGGGTTATTGTGGATCGGCTCTGACCAAGTCCGCCCATTTTATATCGGTGAGCACTACTTATTCATCGGAGCGACCGGCGGAGATCTATATCAAGGAGATAGTTCGGCTGCATGGTATTCCGGTTTCTATCATTTCAGATAGAGGCACTCAGTTCACTTCACGGTTCTGGAGAGCCGTGCAGTAGGAGTTAGGTACTCGGGTGGAGCCGAGCACGGCATTTCACCCCCAGACTGATGGGCAGTCCGAGCGCACTATTCAGATTTTGGAGGATATGCTCCGTGCGTGCGTGATTGAGTTTGGAGGTTCGTGGGATCACTTCTTGCCACTGGCGGAGTTTGCTTATAACAACAGCTACCAGTCTAGTATTCAGATGGCACCGTACGAGGCCCTATATGGTAGGAGGTGCAGGTCTCCCGTGGGTTGGTTTGAGCCGGGCGAGGCCAGGTTACTAGGTACTGATATGGTTCAGGATGCAATGGACAAGGTCAAGGTGATTCAGGACAGACTTCGTGCAGCCCGGTCTAGATAGAAGAGTTATGCGGACAAGAAGGTTCGCGATGTGGCTTTTATGGTTGGTGAGCGGGTTCTGCTTCGAGTCTCGCCCATGAAGGGCGTTATGAGGTTTGGGAAGAAAGGGAAGCCGAGTCCTAGATTTATTGGCCCTTTTGAGATTTTGAGGCGTGTTGGGGAGGTTGCTTATGAGTTGGCCTTACCTCCCAGCCTAGCCGGAGTTCACCCCGTATTTCATGTCTCCATGCTCCGGAGATACCATGGTGACCCGTCGCACGTGTTGGATTTCACATCCGTTCAGCTAGACAAGGATCTGTCTTATGTTGAGGAGCCAGTAGCCATTCTAGACAGGCAGGTCAGAAAGCTAAGGTCAAAGAACATCGCTTCGGTAAAGGTTCGGTGGCGGGGCCAGCTGGTCGAGGAGGCGACTTGGGAGACTGAGCAGGATATGCGCAGCCAGTACCCTCATCTTTTCACTACTCCGGGTATGTTTTCTATGCTCGTTCGAGGACGAACGAATCTTTAAGTGTGGGAAGATGTAACGACCCGACCGGTCGTTTTAGAAAATTACGCCCCGATCCCTAATTTAACTGTTCCCCTAAGTTCATTTCTGCTATTGTGGGTTGCCGGGAGAGTCGGTTCCGAAGATTTGAGCATTTTGGGACACTTAGTCTCTAAATAAGAGCTTTGAAACTAGAAAACGGTCCGTAGCCGGAACAGTGTTAAGACGATCTCGGAACGGAAATCCGATGGTTCCATTAGCTCCGTTAGGTGATTTCGAGGTTAGGAGCGCGTTCGGAATGTATTTTGGAGGTCCGTAGCTCAATTAGGCTTGAAATGCCGAAGGTCGAAATTTTGACGAATCCGAACGATAGGTGAGATTTTGATCCGGGGTCGGAATGGAATTCCGACAGTTGCAGTAGCTTCGTTAGGTGATTTTGGATGTGCCTGCAAAATTTGAGGTCATTCGGACGTCGTTTGGTCGGGTTTTTGATTGAATGTGTAATTTGGAATGTTTTAAGGAATTTAGGCTTGAATTCCATGCGAATTATGGGTTTTGATGTTGTTAGACGTGTTTTGAGGATTGGAGCAAGTTCGAATGAGGTATTAAGATGTGTTGGTATGTTTGGATGAGGTCCCGGGGGCCTCGGGGTGTTTTCGGATGGTTAAACGGGAGAAAATTGTGGAAAAATTGCAGGTTGGGATCCTGCTTCTGTTGTTTCCGCTCCTGCGGAATTTCGGACGCAGGAGCGTGTCCGCAGAAGCGGACGAGATGCGCAGGAGCGGCTGGTTACGCAGAAGCGGAAGCCATCCCGCTGAAGCGGGGTCGCTGGTGCGAGCCAGTGATCGCAGAAGCGGACGGGGAGAAATTTGGCATGGTCCGCAGAAGCGGACATTTTACCGTTTGGGCGAGACCGCAGAAGCGGTCAATGATGCGCAGAGGCGGAAGTTTCCGCAGAAGCGGAAGTTCTTCGCAGAAGCGAGCCCGCTTAAGCGGCCCTTTGCTCGCAGAAGCGGATATGGCCGGCCAGGCCTGGAACCGCTGAAGCGACCCTTTGGTCGCGGATACGGTTGCGTAGGAGCGGAAAATATTTCGCAGAAGCGAAAATCGCTGTAAGTAAGTGTATCAGAAGTTAGAAAAATTTCAGAACATTGCACACATTTTGGGTCTCGGCTTTAGAGGCGATTTGGGCGATTTTGAAAAGAAATTCAAGGGAAATCATCAGGGTAATCATCTATGGACTTAAACTATGATTAGTATTGGTAATATTATGCAATTATATCATGAAAATGGAGGAATTTGGGGTAATTTATGGAGGATTTAGCCCTAGGCTTGGACTTTAGAAAATCTTTGATTTGAATGGGCAAACGGAGTCCGATTTCGATAAATTTTATATGCACAGACTCGTATTGAGATAAGGAACCCGAATATATATTTTTCGTGATTTTTCGATAAGCGTACCGGAAGTCGGGTTTTGGCAACTTGTGGGTTTTGGTGAATTTTGAGTTATTTTGATTGGGTAATGCCCAATTGGCCTATTTTGACGTGATTCTATTGATTTTATCAGATACTACACTTGTGGAGGCCGACATTCGTGGCAAGAGGGTTATTACTTAGCGGTTTTGTACCGGAATTGAGGTAAGTGGCTTGTCTAACTTCGTGTGGGGGACTTCCACCCCTAGGATATTATTGTGATACTTTAAATGCCTTGTACGCGAGGTGACGGGCGTGTACATGCGCTGGTTGTTGGACACACACTTATTCAAAATGATCAATGAGTGATAATACTGTTTTTAATTGTTAGATTCGATATTCCTACCCGGTAGTAGTTATAAAAGAACAGTTAGATAGAATCTAATTGTCCAGTTGCTTAATTGACTTACTTGAGTTTTCTTGGTAATCGCTGGCGCTGTTCATCGGCGAAGTTATCATTAGGCATATTATACTTTTCTCTGTGTATCCCTTTACTTGCTGCGGTTATGGACTACGGGTTCGATTCCCGAGATCCTGAGATTATTGAAATGTGGACTACGGGTTCGATTCCCGAGATCCTGAGATTATTGAAATGTGGACTACGGGTTCGATTCCCGAGATCCTGAGATTTATTGAAATGTGGACTACGGGTTCGATTCCCGAGATCCTGAGATTATTGAAATGTGGACTACGGGTTCGATTCCCGAGATCCTGGAGATTATTGAAATGTGGACTACGGGTTCGATTCCCGAGATCCCGAGATTATTGAAATGTGGACTACGAGTTCGATTCCCGAGATCCTGAATTATTGGTAGGGACTACGGGTTCGATTCCCGGAGATCCTGAGTTTATTGAAATATGGTCTACGGGTTCGATTCCCGAGATCCTGAGATTATTGGTAGGGACTGCGGGTTCGATTCCCGGAGATCCTGAGTTATTGAGATATTATTGAGGCATGGGCTGCGGGTTCAATTCCCGGAGACCTAGAGGTACTGAGAATGGGACTGTGGGTTCAATTCCCACAGATCCTGGATTTGTTTATTTGAGTTGGTTATTTGTTATTAGCTTGATTGTAGACAGTTTCGGTAAACATCGTAATGTTGTTATTTCGGAAATTATTGTTATTATCTGTTAAACTGTTTATTTTGTTATCATTATATTATTATTGTTTCTCAGTAGGGCCCTGACCTTCCTCGTCACTACTCCATCGAGGTTAGGCTTGGCACTTACCGAGTACCGCCGTGGTGTACTCATGCTACTCTTCTGCACACTTTTGTTGTGCAGATCCAGGTACATCAGAGCAGGCTCGTACTAGGTGATTCTGCAGCTTTCTGGGAAACTTCGAGGTATGATCCGCTACGTCCGCGGATCCGGAGGCTTCCCTCTATTCTAGTGTGAGCACGTGATTTTTGCCTTACTCGAGAAGTACTCCAAGAAAATTCAAAATAAAAATAGTTTCGTGTTGGGCATGATTTGTGTGATTTTGTGTTAATTTTATCTTTTGTGTGCACGTTTATTTATTTAAATTAAAAATACAAAAATATATGCTAGGCTTTGCATTTTCAGTGTTTGATATCGAAGTCATGTGATTTACATTTTTTGGGTGATATGTAACTGTGTGCGTTAGTTGTAGTAAGAACAGCGGTGTTATAGGTTGGTATATATACATATGTGTGTATATATATATATATGTATATATACATATATATATATATATATATATATACACATATGCATATAATACCTCATGAAGATCCGAGCTGGGCAAAATTTAGTCTAAAAGCCAGGCCCAAATGAATTGCTTCTGATCCGGCCCAAATATCCGTCCAGCTTCAGCCTATGTAACGCTTGATCTGGACCGTTGGATTTTATTATCCAACGGCCCAGATTAATCCGTTAATTCTAAAATTCATTCAGCCTAGGACTTAACCAAACGGCACCGTTGGGTTTAAGTGAGAGGATCCTGATCGTTGATCAAGTTTGATCCAACGATCAGGATTTAACTACTCAAAACATATATAAACTCCTTTCCATACCCCGCCCCCCCCCCAAGCCAGACCCCCCCTCTCCCTTCATCTCCCTCAGAAGCTCTCAAAGCCCGGTGTAACGCCGCCCTCCTCCGCCGTACTCCGCCTGCCGGAAATCGCCTCACGGCGGTTCCGGTAGGCCAATCAAACCCAAACCAACGCCAAAACCTTCCCCTCACCTCCCCCATCACGAACCCAGCCTCCACTAACCTCGAATCATGCCGGAGCTCCTCGAATCTTCATTTGAAGATTCGAGTCAAACTCGAACCTATGCCAAATCACCCCAAATTCACACCACAGTCTCCTCACACCTCCCCCACACTCCCATTGACATTGGTTTGCTTCGAATCTAACCAAAAATGCAAAAGCCCCAAATCCGAGCCCAAGAACCCTAATTTTGAAGAAAATCAATTCAAGCCGGTTTAGCCGCAATTGAAGTCCAAGGGACTTTAGTCTAGGTGTTCTCAATCGAGAACATCTTGATTAAAGCCCGTTTGGATTCAATAGTTCACAAATTTGGTTCAAAGCCTGGGTCGGCAGTGTTCTTATGAGGTATCCATTCATTCTTTGGTCAATTTAATTCGATTTCGTGAATATGTGTGTTTGTTTTGCTTTTAACTTCCCATATCCGTTGGTCTGTTCTTCTCATTTGAGGCTTTTTATTTGGCCAATTCCCCCTGTTTTCAGTAGTTAAATTGAATCATAGGTTCAATGTGATTAATGTCGTCAACAATCCAATTTGTTTGTGTAATTTGCCCTGGCCTGCCCGTATGCAAGTGTGGGATTTGGTTACTGTTTGATTCAGATTAGAGGGAATTAATTGGTTGTAGTTAACAGACTAATTGTTTAATCACACACACATACAAGGGCTAGTGGAACTGAGCACAGCGGGGCATCCCACTGAACACTGCCACCAGCATTGTTTAATGCTGAGTCCATACTTTGGACAGTAGGTAGTGGGGTTCAGGGAATAGGGATGGGCAGAGGGGAGTCAGGGTAGGGGGTAACCTTAGTTTAACTTGCTGGCCAGCCAAAGTAGAGGAGATTGGCTATAAATAGGGCATATTCATACATGTATCGGATACATACAGAGATTGGGGAGCAGACTGAGAGTAACTAAAGAGGCATAGACAGTGATAAACTTGAGAGTATCTGGAGAGCAAAGAAAACAGTCACACTGGAGAGTAATAACTGAAGAGAATATAGGCAGCAAGAATACCTCTTGATACACCTATAGAAAGATACAGAGAAAAGGCTACTGTTTCATTGGTTTGGAGTCACTGTTTCATCGAGTTTCTTGGCTACTGTCTCGTCGTTTTGGATTCAATAGTTGAGCTGTTAGGCATTTGTTGTTATTGTTGTGTATTGGTTTGTTGCTGTTACATATCAGTTGGGTAGCTCTTGATTTGCTTTGGTATATTGTTGCTGCCACTGGTGTGTAGTTGTTGCTACTGTCTTGGTCGTTGCTGTTACATCTGACTTGGGTAGCTCTTGAGTTGCTTTTGGTCTATTGTTGCTGCTCTTGGTCTGTTGGTTGCTGGCTGGTCTATAGGTTGCTGCCTGGTTTGGTTGTGGTTGTTTGTTTCATTAGTTTGTCACTGGTTGTTGGTCTAAGTGACTGTTGGTCCATTGGTTGTTACTGCTTGGTCATTGTTGTTGCTGGCAAGGATACATTTTCCATACACACATTGACTGTTTCATTGGCTTTGGGTACTGTTTTGGTTGTTTTGATTCAGTGGCTGAGTGTTAGTCCATTGTTGTTACTGTTGTGGTCATTTGTTGCTGGTCCAGTGTTTGTGGCTATTTGGTTGGTTATCATTGTTGCTGTGGTGTTTGTATGGCTGTTGGTTTACTGTGGTTGCTACTGGTCTATTGTTATTGCTCCTGTTGCTGTTGCTGCATTGCCATTGCTCACTCTTCCTTGTTCTTCCGCATTCCAGGTACACACCTCTTTTATTGTAGTTCCTTGGTTCGACAAGAACGAAGTTTGAAGCTTATGCATAAAGTCTATTGAAACATGTAGTCGTCTTATGTTCAATTACATTCTGTTATTCTCCAATTAAGCTTGTATTGTTAGTCTTGGTTATGGAAAAGCGTAGCTAGGCCAAAGATACATTGTCGTTAGATAAGCATGTAAACCCGAATTAGTCTTCGTATCTCTATTCAATCTTCCCTACTCATGTGTGTAATCTCCAAACCTGTTAAATGATAGACCTTATGTTACAAGCAAGATTAGCTAGGGAGTTGTTACTCGACGGAATGACATAATTAGATTAAAAAGAGTCGGGGGTGCATTTCATGTGACCCGACCCCAATTTTGGGCAAGAGTAAACAAAGCATGTTAAGAACCACAGGCGCATTTCATGTGATGGGGTTCGTAGCAAGTTTTAAGTAATTTGGAATCAACTCTTAAGTAAGATACGGTGAGATGTAGTTCGCTTTAGATTTGAATCAAAGGTACGCCTCGCCCAATAGTTATACTAATCACATAGCCGTCATAAATATACCTGTAAATACTTAGATTTCGAGATGCGTCGTTTCTTAACGAATATTACGCCTTTCTCAACGGTGTAAATAAGTAGTCGATCCGGGTGCATATTTTAGTTTTACCTTTTTTTCCTTTAATACGGGTGTGCATTTCATGTGACCCAAATCCAAACCCCGAAATGTTGAATAAGAATATGTTGAGGATCCGGGTGTGCATTTCATGTGACCCAAATCCAAACCCCGAAATGTTGAATAAGAATATGTTGAGGATCCGGGTGCATTTCATGTGACGTGATTCGAAAGCATATTTTTAAGCAACTTTCTCTTTCGTAAATCACAACCAATAATAAAAGCGGTAAAGGGGTATTAACTTGCATTAAGTACATAATTGTTAAAAAAGCAGATAGATAAGCCAAACACGACAGTTGAGCGACCGTGCTAGAACCACGGAATTCGGGAATGCCTAATACCTTCTCCGGGTTAATAGAATTCCTTATCCGGATTTCTGGTTCGCGGACTGTTAAATAGAGTCATTCTTTTCCTCGATTCGGGATGTAACCGGTGACTTGGGACACCATAAATCTCCCAAGTGGCGACTCCGAAATAATTAAAATGCATCCCATCTCGATTGTCCTTTAATTGGAAAAACTCTTTGCATCCTTGCGGGGGCGTAAAAAAGAGGTGTGACAGCTCTGGCGACTCTGCTGGGGATGATTTTAGAATCCGAGCTCGGAATAATTGTTGTATTTGGCATATTTTATTATCTGATTTTTTTACATGTTGGCATCAATGTGCAAAATGTTGTTTTTACTGCTTTGATATTGTGTGAACTGTATATATAAATTGTGCCGAAACCAATCTCCTCTCCGAGTCTTCTAAATCATGAAGAAGGGTGCACTTCGTGTGACTTCTTTTCTGTATAGTGTCTAATTCCCATTTTAGAACGAGGTTTGGATAAGTTGCAAAACCGGTGAAGCTTCTGTATTCCCGGGTTGCTGCCTCCTCCTCGGCTCGAGCTGTCCGCTCGGGTAAGCCAAGTCTAGAACAGATAAACCCAGGTTTTTAAACCTAGAATAACAAAGCTTCATGCCGGATCCCTAGTAGGAAACGTTTATTTGCATCATGTCGCATTTTGGCTTAGGGGACTCAACACGGGGGTTGAGTCCGTCTAGGACAGGTGACCTGAAATGAACAGACTATCCTGCTGCATCCTGTTTGTCTTGCGCATTTATCTGTTATAGACTTGCATGCTGACCGGCTTTTAGAGATTAAAAAAAAAAAAAAAAAAAAAAAGAAAAAAAAAGAAAAAAGAAAAAAAATGTGTTTCGTTCTTAAGATAGAAATAGCTTATTTGTTTTCCTTTAGTAAAATGAATAAATAAATGATGTCGTTTGCTTCGTCAAAACCGAACTACGGGGGTTTGATTCTCATCGGATGTGAGATACGTAGGCAACCTCCATCGGGTCCAACTTCACCTTTTGAAAAATTAACTTTTGTACTAAATAAGTCGGTGACGTTGTTTTTAAAAATAGCCGAATGTTCCCGAAAGGGACGCCGGAAGGCTAATTTCGTATAAACGGCCACCTTTGGGTCAATTTTGATTTCGATCAATTTACCCCACGGCCTTGAAAGCCTTCGTCCCCGAGACGTTGAGAGGCCGTGATTGAAAACTAATTTTTTATTTTTTAGCAAAACAAAGTTGTTTTCTTATTTAAATCACCTTAATAAATGTGCAGGATGAGCACGAATCAGAATAAATCATTTTCAATCTTTAGTGAGGTCCCTCGGCAGCTCCGTATATGGTGGAACGATTTGGAAGACAGTAGCAAAAAGGTTGTAGGGAGAATTTTGGGAGGTTTGGTTGATCTGTTGAATATCGAGCCAAGGGAAGACATCATCAAGGCACTGGTATCTTTCTGGGATCCGACCCGCAATGTGTTCCGTTTTGCTGACTTTGAATTGACGCCCACATTAGAGGAAATTGCGGGCTATGCAGGACTTAATGGGAAATTAAGAGGGCAATACCTGCTCTCACCAAGACCGGTATCTCCACATGGGTTTCTGGATTTGTTGAGCATTAGTCGAAAGGTGAAAAATGATGATCTGTTGAAAGGGTATTGCGATCTTCAATTCTTATATCAACGGTACGGCACTCCTCGGGGTTTTGAAGAGTCAAACCTCGGACTGACTCACGCAGGGAATAGAACCAAGTGGGAGGCCAGACGAATTCTAGCATTCCTAACGACATTCTTGGGGGTTGTGATTTGTCCGCGTGAAGATAAGAAAATAGAGATAAGTATGGTAGGAATAGCCGATGTTGCGATCAAAAAGGCTACCACACCGTGGTCCCTTTGGTTTTGTCCGAAATCTATCGAGCTTTGATTGTATGGCGAGAAGGGGGCAATTTCTTCCAAGGTTGCAATGTGTTACTTCAACTGTGGATGCAAGAACACCTCCGTCACCGAACACGATACATGAACCATGGGTTAACCGAAAAAACTGTATCGGGGGTTTCGAAGAACGGATGACGGGTGCTTGTATTCCACGAAGGCGTCGAGGCATGGCTTGCACGGCTGAGCTCGATAGAAGCCGATCAGATTGAATGGGCATTCGGGTGGTTACCCGATGCTGAAGTAATATATATGGCAGCCGAGGAGTGTTATATCCTTCTGATGGGGATCCGCAGTGTTCAACCATATGTCCCTCGCCGTGTATTACGTCAACTAGGGAGGTTTCAGGTTATTCCTACCGATCAAGACCTAAGGAAGTACGCCATTGAGTTGAGCCCGGGAGTTGTCTTCCCCGAAGAGAAGGTTAGAAGGCTGTGGCACGAATGTCGGTTCCTCGAGCCTAAAACCATGGTCCGGGAACTAGCTAAGGGAGAGGTGGACCCAAAGTACAACGTGTGGTTCGGGAAAAGATTTCGGATTCGTCGGAAATGTTCTAAAAGAGCCCATGTCCAACAGTTCACGGAAGATTCACAGGAACAATGGAGTTGGCTAGCAAAGGAGGAGGGGTACAGGACGAAGATTGGCAGGATAGAACAGCAGGTCCGGGACCTCCAATTCGAGAAGAACATGCAAGCTGCCACCGACGAAGGAGACAAAAAGAAGTTGGCACGAGAAAATGACTTCTTGAGAGCTCAAATCCAGCAAATGAAAAGAGATGCTGACAGACAGTTGAGGAGTCGGGCCGACGAAAAATTGATAAGGGGTTTGAGAAGCCAAGCCACCGACATCCAAAGAGAATTGGACGAGTCAAAAGCCCAAATAACGAGGATCCGTGCTAGCTGGAAAAAGGAGGCACATCAACATGCACTTCACCTAAAGCGGGTGGAAGAAGATTACACTGATATCATCACTAGCCTGAGGGAAGCAAATGTTGTCCTTAGGGAGCGGGTTTTCAAGCAAGCCCAAGATGCCAGAACGGACCTCGACCGCTGCCACAATTTGATGGCCCGACTGCAAGGACAAGTGGATAGGCTCCTAGATCAAGTCACCAACAATGCTCGAAGATTGGGGGCGAAAAACCAGCAAATAGAGCGGCTACTCGCAGAAAGGGACATGATCAAGGATAGAATTGGAGAAATCGGGCACTATGTCACCATGAAGTGCCTAGCTTGTGAACGAATGCCCCGCGCCGACCTCTTCGCTTCAATTATGGGTTATGTTCATCGGATCATGGAAGAGTTGAGGGAACTACACAAGGACCTCACACCAAGGTCCGCGGCAAGGCCGAATGATGCCTCGCGGGCCCCCAGGGATTTTAGGGCAGTAGATTTTTGATTGAAAATGTATTTTGAAATGTTGAGTCAAGCCAGTTGGCAGTTCTATCTTTACTTTCCTCAGTCAAGCATTTTCTTTTGTTTTGTTGTTGTAAGACGTGTTTTGTAACTACACGGTTTTATTGGATATAAAATGTTACTGAATTTTGCCACAATCTTGTTGCCAGAACTACGCTCGGTCTGATTCACGCGGGGTCGTGATACGTAGGCAATCCACATAAGATTCGACCACCACTAAAAAGAAAGAAAAAGAATCCAAAGGCTAAATAACAATAAGGCTTGCAAAGATAGTCGAAAAAGAAAAAAAAAAAGAAAAGAAAAGAAAAAGAAAAAGAAAAAGGGCCGGAATGACGCATGTTAAAGAGTACACGTAGAAAGGGTTATTTGGTTAGGTGCATTGCATCCAACGTGCTATAACATATCTGTCAAACTCGGTGAACTAACAAGTTTGTTGCGTATTCCGGAAAGTTTAGCAGTTGGTTTGACGGAATATCCTGGCCAGCCATCACTACCGTACTAGATCCAAAGGACCAGTTACAGTAAGCATGTCGAGTTCCGGCAAGAGTCTTGAGGAAGAAAAATCCGAGCTACAAATCATGAAAGAAGAGGTAGACCGGTTAAAACAACAGATAACAGAGATGCACCTGGCCTGGGCCAGGGAACAGTCTTCACCAAACCGCCCTACTCTCGCCTCAGCTCCGGAACATCCGCCCATCGATCCTTCGACAAGCGCCCCGAGCTATCCATACTTTCAGGGGGAAAATCCATATGCCACCCACGTTCCACTAGCCAAACCAAATCCTCCTCCAGTCACCCCTGTTTTTGTAGCACCTCCACCTGCTCCTCTGCAAAGGCCGGCCAGCGAGCCATATGTTCAGATCCATGACAACTCTTACTATCCTCCAGAGCCTACTTTCAGGGCTCCTGAACCACAATCACATACACCTCACTGGGATAATCCGGCAGAACCGGAAAAACACTTCCAAAGCTCGGAACACGAGGAAGTTGTCAGAAAAGTTAAAAGCCTGGAGCAGTCCTTCAGGAACATGCACGGTTTAGGCAACCAGGTCAGCGTCGCCTATAAGGATCTGTGTCCATTTCTGGACGTCCAGTTGCCAGCAGGATTTAAAATGCCTAAATTCGACCTATACGAGGGGCATGGTGACCCGGTGGCCCACTTGCGGGGGTTTTGCAGTAAAATGAGAGGGGCCGGAGGACGGGACGAGCTTCTGATAGCCTACTTCGGCCAGAGTCTGGGAGGATCGGCGTTGGAGTGGTACACTAGACAGGATCCCAGTAGATGGTTTACGTGGGATGATTTGGCTCAAGCTTTTATCGGCCAGTTCCAGATACAATCTTGAGATAATCCCCGACCGCCTATCATTGCTAAAAATAGAGAAGAAGCCTGCTGAAAGCTTCAGGGAATTTGGTTTCCGATGGAGGGAACAGGCGGCCAGAGTGGATCCACCGATGAGAGAGAGCGAGATGGTGGACTACTTCTTGCAGACATTAGAGCCCGCCTACTTCGGACATCTGGTAACGTCCGTAGGCAAATCATTCACTGAGGTGATAAAAATGGGGGGTATGATCGAGGAGGGTTTGAAGGCCAACAAGATCATGAGTTACTCAGCACTGAAAGCCACCACTCAGGCTATCCAAAGTGGTACTGGAGGAGTATTGGGGAAAAAGAGGAGAGAGGAAGTTGCGGCCGTCGAGTCCGGGGCATGGTTCAGAAATAGAGGCCCCGCACCCCAATATAGCCCACCCCAACCTCACCACCAAAATTACTCCCACGACCCATATAGCCACCCGCAACATTACTATCCCGCACCTGATCCCCATTTTACTGTCCACCATGCACAGTCCTATTCTGCACCTCCCGTTCATGCACCGTGGCGTGCACCCGACCCCCAGAACAATCATCCACCCCCAAGAGCTTACAGAAACCCCTCGGGCGCGAGTTTCCGTCCAAACCAAGCTTTCAGAAATGACAGAACACCAAAGCCAAAGACTTTCACTCCCTTGGGAGAGTCTTACACTAGTTTGTTTCATCGCTTGAAGCAGGTGGGATTGTTGAATCCAGTCGAGGCCAAATTACCGAACCCCCATCCAAAGAATCTTGATCATACAATGAGCTGTGAATACTGTTCAGGATGCCCTAGGCATGATACAGAGAAGTGCTGGAAATTAAAAACAGCTATCCAGGAGCTTATCGACACTCGTCGAATTGAGGTGCAAACCACGACAGAACCTAACATCAACCAAAATCCACTCCCAGCCCATCATGAGACCAATATGATCGAGTTGGTACAAGCAGAAGAGGGGTATGAAAAAGCCTCTCAAACTGTAATGATGGCCATGTCAAGTGAAAGAAGGACAGCAAAGAGACCAATAGATGATAAAGACATACCAGGAGAGTCGGAAGCAGGAAAGGAAAGTGTGAACGAAGTACCGGTGAAGCCGGCCAAGATAGTTGTACCAGGGGCAGCAATCAAGCCCATCTTGACAGTAGCAGGCGTTCGAATGGATCCTTTCATCATCCAGCCGGCAACACAGTTGCCGGTAACTGATAGCCGGGCTGTCCCATGGAATTATGCTCGGATTACAACGACCTACAGAGGAAAGGAGGTGAAAGAGGAAGTTTGTGAAGCCCGAGGGTTGACCCGCTCGGGGAGATGTTTTGCCCCTGCGGAATTGAGGAAGACCACTCCGGCGGTATTGAAAAAGCCGGTCACTGATGAAGAAGCAGAAGAATTCTTGAAAAAGATGAAGCTGCATGACTACTCTGTCTTAGAGCAGTTGAAGAAGACTCCGGCGCAAATATCATTGCTATCCTTGCTGATACATTCCGAAGAACATCGGCAAGCATTGATGAAAGTCCTGAATGAGGCACATGTACCGGATAAAATCTCAGTGAGCCATTTGGAGAAGATCACCAATCGGATCTTCGAAGCAAATCGGATCACCTTCACCGATGACGAGTTGCCTGAGGAAGGCACTGAGCATAACAGGGCTTTATATCTTACGGTGAAGTGTGAAGAGGCGGTGGTTACCAAAGTCTTGGTTGATAATGGGTCAAGTGCTAACATTTGCCCTCTCTCTACACTGGGCAAATTAAAAGTAGACATCGGCAGGGTACGCGAGAACGGGGTATGTGTTCGAGGGTTCGACGGAGGAGGTAAAGCGTCGGTTGGTGACATAGTGCTAGTCTTGACAATTGGGCCAGTGGAGTTCACCATGGAATTCCAGGTGCTGGACATGGTGGTGTCATATAACCTCCTAATAGGGCGACCATGGATTCATGCCGCAAGAGCAGTTCCATCCAGCTTACACCGGCTCGTCAAGTTTGAATGGGACCAGCAGGAGATCGTCGTCCATGGAGAGAACGATCCACAATCAGGCACCATCATTCCCTTTGTTGAAACAGAAGAAGATGTTGGGCCGTGGGTGTATCAGGTCTGCGATGTGGTGTCCGCCCACCGAGTTCCGGAAGGGGAATGTATTCCCGGCGACAGAACAATTACTGCGGATGTCATGGTGGCGCATGAAATGTTGCGACATGGTTTCGTACCCGGTAGAGGGCTAGGTGCATCTC
Source organism: Nicotiana noctiflora (assembly GCA_032618575.1). NCBI lineage: Eukaryota > Viridiplantae > Streptophyta > Magnoliopsida > Solanales > Solanaceae > Nicotiana > Nicotiana noctiflora. The sequence goes on along the minus strand of JASVEL010013447.1, from coordinate 49,472 downwards.
TGCAAGGAATCATACAACCGGTATCGGTGGTCGAGAACTTGGGAACCTTCGGCTTGGGATTCCGGCCAACCTCAGAGGACATCCGGCGAGCAAAGAGGAGCAAGCAGAAAACATGGGTGCTCCCAAAGCCTGTTCCACGCCTTTCCCAATCTTTTGTCAGGTTCGGAGCAAGAGGACATCCAGCGCCAAAGATTCCCGGTCCTACGGTCAGGCCAGACGAAGAGTTCTTCAGGAAGTTCGAAAACCTATTCACAGATGTATGTATGCTCGAAGATGGTGAAGGATCCGGTCATGCCGAGATACAATTTGTGGGACCAAAGGCAAAACTGAATAACTGGAAGGCTACTCCTCTCCCGGTCCGGAAGGAGTCTTGGTAGTTTGTCTTGGATTGTTTTTCTTTCGAAATTTTGTATTGGGGGATTGTCCCCGGAGTAAAATCCATTTGTTTTTAGTTCATTTTTGATTTAAGTTTGCGGTTTGTTTTCCCTTTGTACAATTCCCATTAATGAAATGTGGTTCCTTCGCGTCTAATTTTGTTTATCTTTTCTTCTTTTTACTTTTCTGAACAGCCTTCTTGCAACTGATCTTAATGATATGGCGTGCTTAAAGATTAATCAACCCAGGTCTAGAAAGTCAATCGGGTTTGGAAATAATAACACATGAAATAAGAAGTGACGAGAGTGAGTCGGAGTACGGCGATGATGAAGCCGTAGAAGAAATCGGTGAAGAATTAAGTCACTTCGAGGAAAAGCCCAAACCGAATTTAAATGATACTGAGGCCGTTAATCTAGGGAATGCGGATGACGTCAAAGAAACCCGGATAAGTGTCCATATTGAACCCAATATGAGAGAAGAACTGATCAAAACACTCATGGAGTTTAAAGACATTTTCGCATGGTCGTACGACGACATGCCCGGACTCAGCACTGATCTAGTGGTTCATAGATTACCCACTGATCCGGCATATCCTCCCGTCAAGCAAAAGCTGCGGAAATTCAAGACGGAGATGAGTGTGAAGATTAAGGAGGAGGTAACCAAGCAGTTGCAGGCGAAAGTCATTCGTGTCACTCGATACCCGGAATGGTTGGCTAACGTAGTACCGGTGCCAAAGAAAGACGGAAAGATCAGGGTATGCGTGGACTATCGCAATCTCAACAAGGCAAGTCCTAAGGATAATTTCCCACTTCCCAATATCCATATCCTGATTGATAATTGCGCCGGACGCGAAATTGGATCCTTTGTGGACTGTTATGCGGGATATCATCAGATTTTGATGGATGAAGAGGACGCAGAAAAGACGGCTTTTATCACACCGTGGGGGACTTATTGCTACCGAGTGATGCCGTTTGGTTTGAAGAATGCAAGAGCAACATATATGAGGGCGATGACTACGGTATTCCATGACATGATACATAAGGAAATTGAGGTGTACGTGGATGATGTGATCATAAAATCTAGGCGTCAAGAAGACCATGTTGCTGACCTCAGGAAGTTCTTTCAAAGACTTCGAAGATACGACATCAAGCTCAATCCGACCAAATGCGCATTCGGAGTTCCATCAGGAAAGTTGCTAGGATTCATCGTCAGCCGACGGGGCATTGAGTTGGACCCATCCAAAATCAAGTCCATTCAGGAGTTACCCCCGCCAAAGAATAAAACAGAGGTAATGAGTCTGTTGGGAAGGTTGAATTACATCGGTAGGTTTATTGCCCAACTTACGGCAACCTGTGAACCCATATTCCGTCTATTGAAAAAAGACGTGGCGATAGAATGGACGGCAGAATGTCAGGAAGCGTTTGACCGAATCAAAGGGTATCTGTCAAATCCACCGGTACTAGTTCCGCCTGAGCCCGGTAGACCCCTGATTCTTTATCTGACGGTTTTGGAGAATTCATTCGGCTGCGTACTGGGGCAGCATGATCTTACTGGTAGGAAGGAACGGGCCATTTACTACCTCAGTAAGAAGTTTACAGTCCACGAGGTCAAGTACACTCATCTAGAAAAGACATGTTGCGCCCTGACTTGGGTAGCCCAAAGGCTGAAACACTACTTGTCTTCTTACACCACTTACCTCATTTCGCGTCTGGATCCGTTGAAGTATATTTTCCAGAAACCTATGCCTACGGGGAGGTTAGCAAAATGGCAAATATTACTTACGGAGTTCGACATCATATATGTGACAAGGACGGCTATGAAAGCTCAAGCCCTGGCCGATCACTTAGCTGAAAATCCTGTTGACGACGAATACGAACCTTTGAGGACGTATTTTCCAGATGAAGAGGTGTTGCAAATTGAGGGGTTAGAACTGACCAAGGATCCAGGGTGGAAGCTTTTCTTCGATGGAGCGGCAAACGCAAAAGGAGTCGGAGTAGGGGCTGTGCTCATATCTGAAACAGGACATCATTATCCTGTTACTGCTCAGCTGCGTTTTCATTGTACCAATAATATGGCTGAGTACGAGGCATGTATTTTGGGGTTGCGATTAGCGGTAGACATGGATGTACAGGACGTCTTGGTCTTGGGGGACTCGGACCTTCTGGTACATCAGATTCAGGGAGAATGGGAAACCAGAGATTTAAAGCTTATCCCATATCGTCAGTGTTTGCATGATTTGACCAAACGCTTTCGATCGGTAGAATTCAGGCACATCCCGAGGATGCATAATGAGGTTGCCGACGCGTTGGCTACTTTAGCGTCGATGCTACATCACCCGGACAAGGTTCGTGTCGATCCGTTACATATCCAGATCCGGAATCAACATGCTTATTGTAATGTGATAGAGGAAGAGGTGGATGGTGAGCCGTGGTTTCATGATGTCAAGGAATACCTCGGGTTAGGAGTATACCCAGAGCAAGCAACCGGAGATCAAAAGCGAGCTATTCGGCGGTTGGCGAACGGATTTTTCCTTAGTGGAGGGGTCCTGTACAAAAGAACCCCAGATTTGGGACTGTTGAGATGTATAGATGCAAGTCAAGCCACAACAGTGATGACGGACGTACACTCGGGAGTTTGCGGACCACACATGAGCGGATACGTATTGGCAAAGAAGATTCTTCGAGCAGGATATTATTGGCTCACGATGGAGCGGGATTGTATAAGTTTCGTGCGAAGATGCCATCAGTGTCAGATACACGGAGATTTGATTCATTCTCCACCGACTGAATTGCATACAATGTCAGCACCATGGCCGTTTGTCGCATGGGGTATGGATGTTATTGGACCTATTGAGCCTGCGGCTTCCAATGGTCACAGGTTCATTCCGGTAACGATTGATTATTTTACCAAGTGGGTGGAGGCCAAAACATTCAAATCAGTGACCAAGAAGGCGGTGGTGGACTTCGTACACTCCCACATCATTTGTAGGTTTGGAATTCCAAAGATGATCATTACAGATAACGGTGCAAATCTTAACAGTGGATTGATGAAAGAGGTATGTCAACAGTTCAAGATTACACACCGAAATTCCACGCCGTATCGCCCAAAAGCAAATGGTGCGGTCGAGGCAGCAAACAAGAACATAAAGAAGATATTGAGGAAAATGGTAGAAGGGTCTAGGCAGTGGCATGAAAAGTTACCATTTGCGCTGTTGGGTTATCGCACTACCGTCCGGACTTCGGTAGGTGCAACTCCTTACTTGTTGGTATATGGGACTGAAGCAGTAATACCCGCAGAAGTGGAGATTCCATCCCTCCGAATCGTCGCTGAAGCTGAGATTGACGACGACGAGTGGGTCAAAACCCGATTAGAGCAATTAAGCTTGATCGATGAAAAGAGATTGACAACAGTATGTCACGGCCAATTGTATCAAAAGAGAATGGCGAGAGCATATAACAAGAAGGTGCGTCCCAGGAGATTTGAAGTGGGACAGCATGTGCTGAAGAGAGTTCTACCACATCAGGCCGAGGCGAAAGGCAAGTTCGCTCCAAATTGGCAGGGACCTTTTGTGGTGACTAGAGTATTATCCAACGGCGCTCTATGTCTGACTGATGTCGAGGGAAGATGCACCGATATGGCTATCAATTCCGATGCAGTTAAGAGATATTATGTGTAATTCTTTAATGCATTTGTCAACGCTTGGTTTCGTTTGTGTGTATTCGGCATTTTTCGAAGAATGAAATGACAGAGGCAATTTTTCTACTACCCAAACACTTTAACCTTTGTTTCCCCATTTGAGCCTTAACTATTCTTTCATATACCCTCTTTCGGAATCATCGAGAAAGATGCGTAACAGAATAGAAAAGAAACAAAGAAGTAATACAAGAAAAAGTGAACTACGTTCGACCTGATTCCTCAAGAAGGATACGTAGGCGCCACACGGCTCGGTCATAATAAAACAAAAATCAAAAAATCCCCCATGCAACAAAACTGGGGCAGAAGTCATTGTTTCGCTTGAAAGATAGTGTGGATTCCGAAAGTTGTAGTAAGCTAACCGTTGAGGTTAAACCCCTTTCTTCAGCCCCTCACGCGCAGAAACCATATCAAGAACCAGAAAGACCTCTCGATCGGTATTTGAGAAGTGCCAAGTCATGTGAATGAAAGCCAAGAGTGACATCCCGACCCTCGATTGAATCCAGGATGCACAAGCCGAAAGGGGATAACGCTCTAGAGGGAATCTCAGGGGTGATACCCCACCGCAAGGAAAGAAGGCATAAATGAGAGAGTCTTAACGGTGAAAACCCTCGCGGGCACCTTAAGGCGAAGGAAGTTGAGAGAAGTAAAATGAGAGAGTCTTACGGTGAAAACCTTTACGGGCACCTTAAGGCGACGGGAGATAGAGAGAAATGAGAGAATCTCATTAGTGAAAACCCTTTGAAGGGCACTGTGAGGTGACAAGACGAGAAGGTTACAAGATGTCTGCATGAGACAAGGTTGGGGCATCCGTTCACCTCTAGCAGGACGCGGTATCAGAAAGTGATTGACATGAATAGACTGGGTAGTTTAATCTTAAAGGCGCGGCATAACATTGGATCAGGCACACATTCAGATAAGTTTTCCTATTTTTGAGTTCAGAAAAGTTTTTCTCTTCTTTTGTCATTTGCGGTCGGTATTCTTTTCTTTTCTTTCATTTTCGAAAATTGATTTTTTCAAAGCTTACTACCAAGTCTCCCAAAGCAGTATATTGAAAGTGAATAGGCATGGAACAAGGCAATGAGACAGAAGTCGTTACGATAATGAGATTGGGATGACAGGCCGAGTGGAAGGTTCGCAAGAATTATGGAGTATGATGGACACATGTGGCATGTCCGAAAGATGATTTCACGCAACAGATCACCGGCTAAAAAGAGTCGGACCAAACCAAAGAGTGGAATAAAAGGAAAGATGAGAGGTCGTTCGTGGAAAAAGCATCTTCCCGAGCAAGCGTCAACGTCGTCCTCAAAGTTCGAGAGAGGCCAAGCAGCTGAAAGAGAATGGCCTCAACAAGAGTGGCACGACCACTCGCGGCGTTTTGAAACTAACAATTTTTCTTTGATTTAAAGCAGGAAAAGAGGGTCCGACGGCAGAAAAGCATACCGTCCAGAAGTTTATCACACTGGGGCAGAAAATTTTCTCCTGTTGCGAAAATTTTCTGGAAAGCAAGACTCAGAGGGTAAGTGTAGAAAGCAACACAAGATGGGGTGATATTTGAGCCGGGTATCATCCCCAGCAGTTATTGGAAAAAGAAAAATGGCTTCGAGATTCCCCCAGCAGTATTACATCCTATAATTTGATCAAGGAAACAAAAGCGTGAGTCCCAGAAGAGGTAGGGGGAGAAGGAAGAGAATGAGGGGTGAAGGAAGCAAAGAATACTTCCTCAGCAGCATCACCCCCAGCAGGCAAAGTAAACAGTTCCAAAAAATGTCCCCAGCAGTCAGAAGAAAAGTAACACGACCTAGGGGAAAGCAATTCCAAGACAGGATAATTCAGAAGAGAAGGTGGTCCGAGAGGTAATGCAGGAACAAGGATATGGTACAAAAGGCAAAGGAAGGTCATCGAGATAGGAGAAAATCAGTGAGTAGTAGTCGAAGTCAGGAAGCCCGCCTGGAGAATGGAGGGGCGATTTAATGTTGAAGTTAGTTGAAGTCAGGAAGCCCGCCTGGAGAATGGAGTGGCGATTTAATGTGAAGTTGTAGTTGATGTCAGGAAGCCCGCCTGGAGAATGGAGTGGCGAGTTAATTTTGAAGTAGTATGTGAAGTCAGGGAGCCCGCCTGGAGAATGGAGTGGCGATTTAATTTTGAAGTTGTAGTTGATGTCAGGAAGCCCGCCTGGAGAATGGAGTGGCGATTTAATTCCGAAGTAGTAGTTGAAGTCAGGGGAGCCCGCCCGGAGAATGGAGTGGCGATTTAATTTTGAAGTTGTAATTGAAGTCGGGGAGCCCGCCCGGAGAAGGGTAATCCACAGTTAATGACATTTCAACCCCCGGCGAGTCCGAGAGAGAATGAGGGGTGAAGGAAATAAAGAATACTTCACCAGCAGCATCATCACTAGCAGGTAAAATAGGCAGTTCCGAAGATATCTCCAGCAGCCAAAGGAAAAGTAGCACGGCGAAAGGGGAAGGCAATTCCAAGACAAGATAATTCAGAAGAGAAGGTGGCCCAAGAGGCAATGGTACAAAAGGCAAAGGAAGGTGATCAGGATAGGATGAAATTAGTGAGTAGTAGTTGAAGTCAGGGAGCCCGCCTGAAGAATGGAGTGGCGATTTTAGTTTTGAAGTAGTAGTTGAAGTCAGGGAGCCCGCCTTGAGAATGGAGTGGCGATTTAGTTTTGAAGTAGTAGTTGAAGACAGGGAGCTCGCCTGGAGAATGGAGTGGCGATTTAGTTTTGAAGTTGTAATTGAAGTCGGGGAGCCCGCTTGAAGAATGGAGTGGCGATTTAATTTTGAAGTAGTAGTTGAAGTCAGGGAGCCCGCCTGGAGAATGGAGTGGCGATCTGTTTAATTTGGTAGAGGAAAGCGGTAGAATGTAACAGAAATCTCCGGCATGAATCCAAGTTCATAAGAAGAGAAGAAGCATCAGAAGGAACGCCAAGTCAGACGGGATGGCAAGGAGCGCGACAAGATCAAGTTAAAAAGGGATAGATAAGAACTTGTAGTACTGTAACTTAGTCTAGCTTCTTGTTTTTCGTTGCCTAATGCGGTGTAACAAGGAAATCAGCTGAGCAGTGGTAACAGCAGTAACGGCGGCAACAGCAGTAACAGCGAGATCGCAGCAGGCTGGTAGTCCCAGCTACCAGAACTTCCCGAACTACATTGACCTGATTCCCTTTTAGCCGGGGATATGTAGGAGACCTTTGAAGCAAGGTTCGGTCAAAACTTTTCCAAAATGCTTCATACGGAGTGTTCGGATAGGCAAAAATCGCTTATATCCGCTCATTTATCTTTGCACGAAAACTCTGCGTGTTTACTGCATGTAACCATTGTGAGCACGTGATTTTTGCCTTACTCGAGAAGTACTCCAAGAAAATTCAAAATAAAAATAGTTTCGTGTTGGGCATGATTTGTGTGATTTTGTGTTAATTTTATCTTTTGTGTGCACGTTTATTTATTTAAATTAAAAATACAAAAATATATGCTAGGCTTTGCATTTTCAGTGTTTGATATCGAAGTCATGTGATTTACATTTTTTGGGTGATATGTAACTGTGTGCGTTAGTTGTAGTAAGAACAGCGGTGTTATAGGTTGGTATATATACATATGTGTGTATATATATATATATGTATATATACATATATATATATATATATATACACATATGCATATAATACCTCATGAAGATCCGAGTTGGGCCAAATTTTAGTCTAAAAGCCAGGCCCAAATGAATTGCCTCTGATCTGGCCCAAATATCCGTCCAGCTTCAGCCTATGTAACGCTTGATCTGGACCGTTGGATTTTATTATCCAACGGCCCAGATTAATCCGTTAATTCCAAAATTCATTCAGCCTAGGACTTAACCAAACGGCACCGTTGGGTTTAAGTGAGAGGATCCTGATCGTTGATCAAGTTTGATCCAACGATCAGGATTTAACTACTCAAAACATATATAAACTCCTTTCCATACCCCGCCCCCCCCAAGCCAGACCCCCCCTCTCCCTTCATCTCCCTCAGAAGCTCTCAAAGCCCGGTGTAACGCCGCCCTCCTCCGCCGTACTCCGCCTGCCGGAAATCGCCTCACGGCGGTTCCGGTAGGCCAATCAAACCCAAACCAACGCCAAACCTTCCCCTCACCTCCCCCATCACGAACCCGGCCTCCACTAACCTCGAATCATGCCGGAGCTCCTCGAATCTTCATTTGAAGATTCGAGTCAAACTCGAACCTATGCCAAATCACCCCAAATTCACACCACGGTCTCCTCACACCTCCCCCACACTCCCATTGACATTGGTTTGCTTCGAATCTAACCAAAAATGCAAAAGCCCCAAATCCGAGCCCAAGAACCCTAATTTTGAAGAAAATCAATTCAAGTCGGTTTAGCCGCAATTGAAGTCCAAGGGACTTTAGTCTAGGTGTTCTCAATCGAGAACATCTTGATTAAAGCCCGTTTGGCTTCAATAGTTCACAAATTTGGTTCAAAGCCTGGGTCGGCAGTGTTCTTATGAGGTATCCATTCATTCTTTGGTCAATTTAATTCGATTTCGTGAATATGTGTGTTTGTTTTGCTTTTAACTTCCCATATCCGTTGGTCTGTTCTTCTCATTTGAGGCTTTTTATTTGGCCAATTCCCCCTGTTTTCAGTAGTTAAATTGAATCATAGGTTCAATGTGATTAATGTCGTCAACAATCCAATTTGTTTGTGTAATTTGCCCTGGCCTGCCCGTATGCAAGTGTGGGATTTGGTTACTGTTTGATTCGGATTAGAGGGAATTAATTGGTTGTAGTTAACAGACTAATTGTTTAATCACACACACATACAAGGGCTAGTGGAACTGAGCACAGCAGGGCATCCCACTGAACACTGCCACCAGCATTGTTTAATGCTGAGTCCATACTTTGGACAGTAGGTAGTGGGGTTCAGGGAATAGGGATGGGCAGAGGGGAGTCAGGGTAGGGGGTAACCTTAGTTTAACTTGCTGGCCAGCCAAAGTAGAGGAGATTGGCTATAAATAGGGCATATTCATACATGTATCGGATACATACAGAGATTGGGGAGCACACTGAGAGTAACTAAAGAGGCATAGACATTGATAAACTTGAGAGTATCTGGAGAGCAAAGAAAACAGTCACACTGGAGAGTAATAACTGAAGAGAATATATGCAGCAAGAATACCTCTTGATACACCTATAGAAAGATACAGAGAAAAGGCTACTGTTTCATTGGTTTGGAGTCACTGTTTCATCGAGTTTCTTGGCTACTGTCTCGTCGTTTTGGATTCAATAGTTGAGTTGTTAGGCATTTGTTGTTGTTGTTGTGTATTGGTTTGTTGCTGTTACATATCAGTTGGGTAGCTCTTGATTTGCTTTGGTATATTGTGCTGCCACTGGTGTGTAGTTGTTGCTACTGTCTTGGTCGTTGCTGTTACATCTGACTTGGGTAGCTCTTGAGTTGCTTTTGGTCTATTGTTGCTGCTCTTGGTCTGTTGGTTGCTGGCTGGTCTATAGGTTGCTGCCTGGTTTGGTTGTGGTTGTTTGTTTCATTAGTTTGTCACTGGTTGTTGGTCTAAGTGACTGTTGGTCCATTGGTTGTTACTGCTTGGTCATTGTTGTTGCTGGTTCAGTATGGTTGAGGCTGGTTTGTAGTTTGCTACTGGTGTATTTAGTTGAGTGCTGCCTGGTTGTTTATTGCTTGCTTGGTTCAAGTCTTAGTCACTGATTCGGTGATTGATAAAGTTCGATTACTGTTGGTCGTTGGGTTGTAGCTGGTTCACTGGTTGTTGTTGCTATTGGTTTACTATTGGTTGTTGTTGGTCTTTGACTGTTGCTGCTCCTGTTACTGTTTCTTGTTGCTGTTGCTGCATTGCCATTGCTCACTCTTCCTTGTTCTTCCGCATTCCAGGTACACACCTCTTTTATTGTAGTTCCTTGGTTCGACAAGAACGAAGTTTGAAGCTTATGCATAAAGTCTATTGAAACATGTAGTCGTCTTATGTTCAATTACATTCTGTTATTCTCCAATTAAGCTTGTATTGTTAGTCTTGGTTATGGAAAAGCGTAGCTAGGCCAAAGATACATTGTCGTTAGATAAGCATGTAAACCTGAATTAGTCTTCGTATCTCTATTCAATCTTTCCTACTCATGTGTGTAATTTCCAAACCTGTTAAATGATAGACCTTATGTCACAAGCAAGATTAGCCAGAGAGTTGTTACTCAACGGAATGACATAATTAGATTAAAAAGAGTCGGGGGTGCATTTCATGTGACCCGACCCCAATTTCGGGCAAGAGTAAACAAAGCATGTTAAGAACCACAGGCGCATTTCATGTGATGGGGTTCGTAGCAAGTTTTAAGTAATTTGGAATCAACTCTTAAGTAAGATACGGTGAGATGTAGTTCGCTTTAGATTTGAATCAAAGGTACGCCTCGCCCAATAGTTATACTAATCACATAGCCGTCATAAATATACCTGTAAATACTTAGATTTCGAGATGCGTCGTTTCTTAACGAATATTACGCCTTTCTCAACAGTGTAAATAAGTAGTCGATCCGGGTGCATATTTTAGTTTTACCTTTTTTCTTTTAATACGGGTGTGCATTTCATGTGACCCAAATCCAAACCCCGAAATGTTGAATAAGAATATGTTGAGGATCCGGGTGTGCATTTCATGTGACCCAAATCCAAACCCCGAAATGCTGAATAAGAATATGTTGAGGATCCGGGTGCATTTCATGTGACGTGATTCGAAAGCATATTTTTAAGCAACTTTCTCTTTCGTAAATCACAACCAATAATAAAAGCGGTAAAGAGGTATTAACTTGCATTAAGTACATAATTGTTAAAAAAAGCAGATAGATAAGCCAAACACGACAGTTGAGCGACCGTGCTAGAACCACGGAATTCGGGAATGCCTAATACCTTCTCCGGGTTAATAGAATTCCTTATCCGGATTTCTGGTTCGCGGACTGTTAAATAGAGTCATTCTTTTCCTCGATTCGGGATGTAACCGGTGACTTGGGACACCATAAATCTCCCAAGTGGCGACTCCGAAATAATTAAAATGCATCCCATCTCGATTGTCCTTTAATTGGAAAAACTCTTTGCATCCTTGCGGGGGCGTAAAAAAGAGGTGTGACATCTAGTATTACTAGTTGACATTTTCTTCATTTCGTTGTTAGATACTCTTTACACATAGAGCCACAGTTGTATTTCTCTTTTAGTCTGTGTTACCGTGGGGTTCCGGATCTTGGTAGTGTTTATTTATTGTGTGACGGATGTATGTGCCAAGTGGCACGGATTACATATCTCTTATGTTATTTTCCGTTGTTTCTTATTTAAGTAATTATAATTTATAGATTCCGCAACGTGTTAGGCTTACCTAGTCGTGGGGACTGTGGGTGCCATCACGACATGTTCACAATTGGTGAACTAGGGTCGTGACAAGTTGGTATCAGAGCTCTAGGTTCATAGGAGTTACGGGACACAGACCGGTTACTTAGAGTCTCGCTGATCGATACGGAGATGTTTGTATTTATCTACGAGGGGCTATGTAACTGTTTAGGAAACTCTTCATTTCGTTTGGATTCCTTGTCGTGCGACATTTTTGGCATCAAAAATCTAAACTATTGCTTTCTATTCTCTCACGGATGGTGAGGACACGAGCTACTCGCGACGATCAGGTACCCGCGCCCCCTGTTGCTGCCGTCAGAGGCCGGGGCCGAGGTAGAGGACGAGGACGCGCCCGAGGTGCAGCCACGGCACCATCGCGCGCTGCCGCTGAGGTGCCACCGGTAGACCAGGTTGGAGCGCAAGCACCGGTACACCGACTACGACCTGCTACTACTCCGGCACTACGCGGAGACCCCTGGCTCAGCTCATGAGTATGTATACCACTTTAGCCCGGGCAGAGGATTGCTTCCTCTTGTTGCGGCTACATCTCGGGCCGGGGAGGGCCCGGACTCCCGCGACCGTTACACCGGAGCAGCGTGTGCCGGTGGGACGAGTTCCGGATATTTTGGTTATGCCTCCCGTCGCCCCGAGCACGGTCCGGGAGGTGGACCGACGCGCCTCGAGGACGAGCGACGTAGATTGGAGAGGTTCGAGAAATATGACCCTCCGGTGTTTAGTGGTTTGGCTTCGGATGATGCATTGGGTTTTCTAGGAAGAGTGTCATCGTATTCTTCGCACTATGGGGATTGTGGAGACCGGCGGGGTTTCCTTCACCGCTTTTCAGGTTTCGTGGGGCCGCTTATGATCGGTGGCGCACGTATGAGTCGGACAGTCCAGAGGAGTCCGCTTCATTGACTTGGACGCGGTTTTCGGATCCGTTTTTGAGGGAGTTTGTTCCACGCAGCCTTAGGGATTCTTGGCGCTCGGAGTTTGAGCGGCTGCGACAGGGCTCCATGTCAGTATCGGAGTATGCTATCAGTCTCACCCGCCTAGCCAGGCATGCACCGGCTTTGGTAGCCACGGTTCGGGAGCGAGTGCGGAGATTTATCGAGGGCCTTGTTCCGCCTATCCGATCCAGGCATGGCCAGAGAGCTGGAGACAGATATATCTTATCAGCAGGCAGTTAGCATTGCCAAGAGGATCGAGAGTATGCTCCCCAGAGAGCGGAGAGAGAGAGAGGAGAGGTCTCGTGAGTCGGGCCATTTCTCCGGTGCCCGCACTTCATCAGCCGGTCGTTTTGGCAGGGGTTATTCCGGTCGACCGGTTCACTCGGCATTGCCCGCGGCCGGTAGTACTCCAGGCCTTCCAGCATCTCGGGAGCCTTATTATGCTCCCCCGGCTTCCAGCAGTGCACCTCTCGCGCGGGGTCCTTCCAGGGGTCGGACTAGTGGGGGCGAGGCCGGTCGGTCGCAGCCACCGCGTCCTCCCCGAGCTTGTTTTGAGTGCGGGGATACTCGCCACTTGGTTAGGGAGTGCCCCAGCGCAGGAGAGGAGCCCCTCATCGGTCATCACAGCATTCGCGTGGTTCTCGGGGCCGGCAGGCTATCATTCCAGCCCCGGCCGCCACTCCACTCGCCCGGTCATCCGGGGCGTGGGGTCGTGGTTCCAGAGGCCGCCATCGAGAGGGGGGACTACGGGTTCGATTCCCGAGATCCTGAGATTATCCTGAGATATTGAGATACGGGTCGCGGGTTCGATTCCCGGAGACCCAGAATATTGGGACTGTGGGTTCAATTCCCACAGATCCTGGACTTGTTTATCGAGTTGGTTATTTGTTATTAGCTTGATTGTAGACAGTTTCAGTAAATGTTGTTATTTTGGAAATTTTGTTGTTATCTCTTAAACTGTTTATTTTGCTATCATCATATTATTATTGTTTCTCAGTAGGGCCCTGACCTTCCTCGTCACTACTCCATCGAGGTTAGGCTTGGCACTTACCGAGTACCGCCGTGGTGTACTCATGCTACTCTTCTGCACACTTTTGTTGTGCAGGATCCAGGTACATCAGAGCAGGCTCGTACTAGGTGATTCTGCAGCTTTCTGGGAAACTTCGAGGTATGATCCGCTACGTCCGCGGATCCGGAGGCTTCCCTTCTATTCTAGTATTACTAGTTGACATTTTCTTCATTTCGTTGTTAGATACTCTTTACACATAGAGCCACGGTTGTATTTCTCTTTTAGTCTGTGTTACCGTGGGGTTCCGGATCTTGGTAGTGTTTATTTATTGTGTGACGGATGTATGTGCCAAGTGGCACGGATTACATATCTCTTATGTTATTTTCCGTTGTTTCTTATTTAAGTAATTATAATTTATAGATTCCGCAACGTGTTAGGCTTACCTAGTCGTGGGGACTGGGTGCCACCACGACATGTTCACAATTAGTGAACTAGGGTCGTGACAATAAGAAAGGGAAAATGATGAATTGCCAAATTTTTAGTGGAATATTCGCCATCTGGAATGTGGCCAAAATTATATTGACAAGTCATAAAATGGAAAGTTAGAATAACTAGTCAATTTTGGTAAATTTAATTTTTTTAATGTTTTGAATAATATATCTCGACCGAGTTTATGCAGCTTTTGGCATACGCATTTAGTGGAGTATATATATATTAATACAAATCTTCTAAAAAGATAAGCTAAATTAAGATATAGAAAAGGAAATTCACAATTAAAGTTGCGAATAATATGTAATTTCCCTTTATTAAACCAAACAAGTATCAAATTTTCCTTTACGAAAGAAAATAAGAGAAGAAAGAGAAACCAAAAAGGAGAAGAAAATTTCCTCAAACAAATCTCTATTAATGAATTTAAGAGTAAGTCTGGTTCGGTTTATTTCGTAAATTGTTGGAATAAAATCCCGACGATTAACTAGGCTGAATAATTATTTACATCTCCCAGTATTTATGCATATAATTTTGAGTATGTTCATGATTTATTAATGTTAACAAATAACAATAACACACATTATGTTACTCTAATAAATGATTGCAGGTCATTGCTCTAGCTGTAGGGTGATCCTATCTAGGGCGAGCATCAGTCGGTTCAGTCGGTTATTATGAAAGTACGATTCGCTTGATCAATTTTTGATTTTACAATATTAATAATCAAATCAAATCAAAGTATTTACGGTTCGATGCGATTTTTTCAAAGTTCGATTCAATTATTTTCGATTTAATTTTTCGGTTATTAACAGTTCAAAATTTTTATATCTTAGATTTACTTCCAGTGGCATAAACTTCCCAATGGTTTTTGCATAATATAAATACTGGGCAGTAGGCAGTTGGCATAATGATCACGCCCAACTATACCTTATAAAAAGGACAATGCGGTCGCTGTAAATATAATCCGGTTTACAAGTCCGGAGTCGAATCCCACAAAGAACTAATGTTTAGCTACAACTGTTCACTATCACCAAGAAAACAAGCTTGAACAGTTCCTAACTTATAGATATTAAGATTCTTGTTTTTAACTAATTAACTAACAAATTAAACTACTAAATTAATAACTAAATATACTAAGGGTTAGAGACAAGATTAAGGAGGTCTAGAGTTATGATTTTCCCAATTGTCTGAATCGTTTCCGCTATGTCTTCTATAATTTTGCCTAAGTATTCTCTACCAATCATGATCACTCTTATTACCGTGAATCACTCTCGAGTAATTATGATAATTTACTAGACGCACCCTTACGAGCTACACCAGTTGGCTTTTAATATAACTCATTTCAGATCGCACCCAAGGCTTCGTTATCCCTAATCCCACCTTTAAACCCTCGGTTATTGATCCCTCATATATTCTGGGACTGGTGTTATTCAACAATTTCCTAAATATGCACTCTCTCCTGAGTTATGCATACTAAATAGGCACGGCTAATTGAGAGCTCTTCAATTAACTACAATAAGAACGTAGTTGAACAAATAGAGAAAAACTATGGTTCGATTATATAAAAACATAACAGGAATTTATCCTACAAAAGGTTCCATCAAAACTCTAGATAACAAGATCCAGCATCAATCGAACAAAATAAAGTTTATGTCGTCAATTCATTTATACCAACAAACAACGAGACACATAGATGAAATACCCAGTAAAAGATAGAAGAACATACCTTATATTGCTGAAATTTTAGAGCTGATACAATGAAAATAAAAGCTATAGAACAGCAAATCCTCAAGCGAGCTTCATACGAAAACCTAACCGAAATCGACGTCAAAAAAAAAAAACTCAAAGCAGACATCGAACGGACCTCGACGGCAATTGGAAATTTGCTGGAAAGCTCAAATAAACTCCTGCTGATTTGGTTGATTGGTGCGAAGAAGAAGATGGCTAGAGGGTATTCAACTGGAGAGGGTGGTCGTTGGGCAACAAAGAAGAAAATGGCTGGAGGGTGTTCAACTGGAGAGGGTGGTCGTTGGGCAACGAAGAAGAAGATGGCTGGCGGGTGGTCTGTCGTTGCTGGTGGAGGACAGCAACGGACGGAAATGGTGGTGAGGTTGCTGCTGGTTCATTTTTCGGCGAGCTCAAGAGTGGTCGACGGGTGGTGGGCGCATGGTGTTATTAATTAATCTTACGTAAGCAAAATAACGATAAGACTAATAATTAAAACAAAATTATTTTTTATATTCTTTTTAAAATTAAAGTAACCCCAAAAATGTTAATGAAACTATTTATTTATTTATTTCATAATTTTCATTTTTTTAAATAAGCTAAAAATATAAAGTACTATTTTTGTATTTTTCAAGTTTAAAATGACTACGAAACATTAATAAAACTATATTTTTGTTATTTTTCATTTTAAGGAAAAGATAAACTAAAAGAGTCAAAATTAGCTAAGATAGCTATATTATGCCTAAACTAAATATTTTACGCTAAAAATATAAAAAATCTCGGGTAGGGGCAAAATCACGCATCTACAGCTGCCCCTCTTTGACTGAAAACACAAAGAGTTTTCAGACAAAGAACGACTAGACAAGTGTGTTTTGACCCGACCCTTATTCAGAGAGACTAAACTAAGAGGAAAGGAATGTGACTGAGCCCTTGTATCCGAGCTGCCTACATATCCTTGGCTATAAAGGAATCAGGCCACGTGTAGTTCGAAAGTGAGTGAGGAAGGGGTATACCGAGGTGGAGAGCCAGTCGAGGTGTCGTTCCGTCGAGGTTTCGTTCCATCGAGGTGTCACGACCCTAGTTCACCAATCGTGAACACGTCATAACGGCACCCAGTCCCCACGACTAGGTAAGCCTAACACGTTGCGAAATATACAAGTTTATGAACATTAAATAATAAATAGAGGAAAAATAATATAAAAAGGAAATGTAATATGTGCCGCTTGGCACATACACCCGTCAAACACACTGTATAAAACACCACCAAGACCCGGAATCCCACGGGCAACACAGACTAAAAGAGAGTATACAACTGTGGATCTATGTGTAAAGAGTATCTAACAACGAAATGAAGGAAAACATCTACTAATACTATCAGAATAGAAGGAGGGCCTCCGGATCCGCGGACGTAGCAGATCATACCTCGAGGTCTCCAAATGTACTGCTGAATCACCTAGTACGGGCCTATCCCGATGTACCTGGATCTGCATAACAAAAGTGTGCAGAAGAGTAGCATGAGTACACCACGGCGGTACTCAGTAAGTGCCAAGCCTAACCTCGATGGAGTAGTGACGAGGAAGGTCAGGGCCCTACTGAGAGAAAACAATTACAAAATGATAATAACAATAATAAGCAGTTTAAATGATAATAATTCCGAAATAACAACAATAAAGTGATTACTGCAACCGTCTACAATTAAGCTAACAACAAGTAACAATCTCAATTAACAAGTCCAGGACCTGTGGGAAATTGAACCCACAGTCCCATTAACAGTACCCTTGGGTCTCCGGGAATTGAACCCGCAACCCATGTCTCAATAATATCTCAATAACTCAGGATCTCTGGGAATCGAACCCGCTGTCACACCTCTTTTTTACGCACCCGCAAGGACGCAAAGAGTTTTTCCAATTAAAGGACAATCGAGATGGGATTTATTTTAATTACTTCAGAGTCGCCACTTGGGAGATTTTATGGTGTCCCAAGTCACCGGTTAAATCCCGAATCGAGGAAAAGAATGACTCTATTTAACAGTCCGCGAACCAGAAATCCGGATAAGGAATTCTATTAACCCGGGAGAAGGTATTAGGCATTCCCGAATTCCGTGGTTCTAGCACGGTCGCTCAACTGTCTTGTTTGGCTTATCTATCTGTTTTTTACAATTATGTACTTAGTGCAAGCTAATACCCCTCTACCGCTTTTATTATTGGTTATGATTTACGAAAGAGAAAGTTGCTTAAAAATATGCTTTCGAATCGCGTCACATGAAATGCACCCGGATCCTCAACATATTCTTATTCAACATTTCGGGGTTTGGATTTGGGTCACATGAAATGCACACCCGTATAAAAAAGGTAAAACTAAAATATGCGCCTGGATTGACTACTTATTTACATTTGTCGAGAAAGGCGTGATATTCGTTAAGAAACGACGCATCTCGAAACCTAAGTATTTATATGTACATTTATGACGGCTAGGTGATTAATGTAACTATTGGGCGAGGCGTACCTTTGATTCAAATCTAAAGCGAACTACATCTCACTGTATCTTACTTAAGAGTTGATTCCAAATTACTTAAAACTTGCTACGAACCACATCACATGAAATGCGCCTGTGGTTCTTAACATGCTTTGTTTACTCTTGCCCGAAATTGGGGTCGGGTCACATGAAATGCACCCCCGACTCTTTTTAATCTAATTACGTCATTCCGTTGAGTAACAACTCTCTAGCTAATCTTGCTTGTGACATAAGGTCTATCATTTAACAGGTTTGGAGATTACACACATGAGTAGGGAAGATTGAATAGAGATACGAAGACTAATTCAGGTTTACATGCTTATCTAACGACAATGTATCTTTGGTCTAGCTACATTTCCCATAACAAAACTAGCAATACAAATTTAATTAGACAGGAACAGAATGTAATCAAGCATAGACTTTGAACGACTACATGATTCAACAGACTTCAAACGTAAACTTCAGGCTTCATTCTTTTTGAACCAGGGAATTACAATAACAGAGATGTGTACCTGGAATGTGAAAGAACAAAGAAAAGTGAGCGATGGTAATGCCGCAACAGTAACAGGAACAGTAGCAGCAACAACAACACCCAATAGACCAGTTACAACCAACAACCAACAGTGATCGAACTTTATCAATCACTGAACTAGTGACTAGAGCTCGAACCCAGGCAACAATAGACAACCAAGCAGCAACAAAACAATGTAACAACAGCAACGACCAGTGGCAGCACTCAACCAAACCAATAGCAAACACTACCAGTGGCAAACAATGGACCAGCAGTCACTTAGACCAACAAACAGTGACAAACTGGATTGACAGCCCCAAAACTAGCCAAGCAGCACCACTATAGACACACACAACAACCAACAGCAACACAACAATGAAATAACAGCAACAACTAAACCAGGCAGCAACCAAATGGACCAAACAGCAACCCAAACGATGGACCAACAGCACCAAATCGACCCAGGCAGCAACACACATACAACACAGCTAAGAACAAAAGCCCAGCACTACCAATAACAACAAGAACAACACCCAACCAGCGACCAAATCTCAGACACTGGATCAAAACCACGAAACAGTCCAGACCAATGAAACAATAGCTTCTTTTGTACCTTTGTATCTGTTTTTCTCCCTAGTTATGACTATGATTTTGCCCTCCAGGTGTTCTACTTATCACACTCTATGTTTTTGCTCTCAAGGTACTGTTTTGCCCTACCAGATGCTCTCAAAATCAGTATGTATCTCTCAATGTATGAATGTGCTACTGTTTTTACTTCCAGGATGCTCTCAAGTCTCTCTCTATAATGTCTCTATAGTGTGTGTCTCTGAAAAAATCCCCCCATGTATTCTCCATCTCTCCCCTTTTATAGCTGAAACCACCACTTATCAGGGCCAAAAAGCATCAGGGAATACATCTGCCCATCCCTCTCTTTGCCCAGCCCATCCCCTCTCTGTTTCCAGCCCACTGTCCCTGAACTTCCACTATCCCTTGTCCATGTATGGACTTTATTAATTAACTATGGTTTCTGCCCAAACAAGGCTAAGTGCCCTGCAGTGACAGCAGACTCCACTGTCCAGCTTCATGTGCAGGGCACCAGGGATATTTCAAAGATGCTAACACCTAATTTCCTAGTCAGCTAATTCCCATCCTAAGTTCAGTTTCAATCAAACACTCCAATTCAATTCACAAGTGTTATTCACTGTCTGGGATATCAAACAAATCGACCTATGCAGCTAATCGACGACATTTAATCAACTACAACATATAACAATGGTAACAAATCAATTACCAAACAGTGATTCTGAAAGTCTCGGCAAAAAATGAAAACCAAAAATTCGACGACGCCAAGCGAAACGAATAACTATCCTATGACAAACACATTTGAACAATTAACAGAATGCAACTTGACCAAATAAAAGTCTTTGGGGATGAAGAACAAAAACTGAAAAACTAAAGCACGAGGACCAAATTCAATTGATTAACAAATGGAATATGAAGAAATAAAGGAAGAAATACCATAAGAGAAGACCAACTCTGCATTTGAACGGACCCGGACCTGTCTTGGGTTCAATTCGAACTTGGGATTCAACTTGGACTTGGGTTCTTCGTTTTTGAGGCCAATGGACCTTAATTGAGATGTTTTCAGTAATGAAAACATCCCAATTAAGGTCTATTAGACCTCAATTAGGAAGAAATCGGCATCTAGGGTTCATGGCCGAGATTTGGGGCTTTTACAACCCTGGTAAGATTCGAGCTAAACCAAGGCCGGTGGGGGTATGAGGGAGGCGAGGGGAGGCTATGGTGTGATTTTGGTGAGGTTTGGCATGAATGTCAAATTCCGGCGACCTTCGAACAAATATTCGAGACGCTCGAGCGATATTCGAGGTTAATGGAGGCCGGGATCGTGATGGGGGAGGTGAGGGGAAGGGTTTGGCATTGGTTTGGTGGCGATTGGCCTACCGGAACCGCCGTGAGGCGATTTCCGGCAGGCGGAGGAGGGCGGCGTTACACCGGGTGTTTGAGAGCTCTGAGGGAGATGAAGGGAGAGGGGGGGTTCTGGCTTGGGGGGGCGGGGTATGAAATGAGGAATATATACCAGAGATGAGATTGAATCCTGATCGTTGGATCATTTACGATCAACGATCAGGATCCCCTCACTTAAACCAAACGACGTCGTTTGGTTAAAGCATAGTCCGAGTGTATATTGGGATTAAATGATTAATCTGGGCCGTTGGATAATAAAATCCAACGGTCCAGATCAAGTGTTATACAGGCTGAGGCTGGACGGGATTCGTTTGGGCCTGGGTTGGAAGAAATCCGATTGGGCCTGGCTTTTAGACTGAATTTGGCCCAGCTCGGATCTTCATGCTATATTATATGCATATGTGTATATATATATATATATATATATGTATGTATACATATATATATATATATACACACATATGTATATACCAACCTATAACACCGCTGCGTTTTTACTACAATTAACGCACACAATTACATATTACCAAAAAAATGTAAATCACATGACTTCGATATCAAACACTGAAAATGCAAAGCCTAGCATATATTTTTGTATTTTTAATTTAAATAAATAAACGTGCACACAAAAGATAAAATTAATACAAAATCACACAAATCATGCCCAACACGAAACTATTTTTATTTTGAATTTTCTGGGAGTACTTCTCGAGTAAGGCAAAAATCACGTGCTCACAGCTGCCCCTCTTTGCGCGTAAACACGTAGAGTTTTCGTGCAAAGATAAATGAGCGGATATAAGCGATTTTTGCCTATCCGAACACTCCGTATGAAGCATTTTGGAAAAGTTTTGACCGAACCTTGCTTCAAAGGTCTCCTACATATCCCTGGCTAAAAGGGAATCAGGTCAATGTAGTTCGGGAAGTTCTGGTAGCTGGGACTACCATGACTGTTGCGATCTCGCTGTTACTGCTGTTGCCGCTGTTACTGCTGTTACCACTGCTTAACCGATTTCCTTGTTACACCGCGCTAAGCAACAAAAACAAGAAGCTAGACTAGGTTACAGTACTACAAGTTCTTATCTATCCTTTTTAACTTGATCTTGTCGCGCTCCTTGCCATCTTGTCTGACTTGGCGTTCCTTCTGATGCTTCGTCTCTTCTTACGAACTTGGATTCATGCCGAAGATTTCTGTTACATTCTACCGCTTTCCTCTAACAAATTAAAACAGGTCGCCACTCCATTCTCCAGGCGGGCTCCCTGACTTCAACTACTGCTCCAAAATTAAATCGCCACTCCATTCTTCGGGCGGGCTCCCCGACTTCAACTACAACTTCAAAATTAAATCGCCACTCCATTCTCCAGGCGGGCTCCCTGACTTCAACTACAACTTCAAAATTAAATCGCCACTCCATTCTCCGGGCGGGCTCCCCGACTTCAATTACTACTTCAAAATTAAATCGCCACTCCATTCTCCAGGGCGGGCTTCCCGACTTCAACTACAACTTCAAAATTAAATCGCCACTCCATTCTCCAGAGGCGGGCTTCCCGACTTCAACTACTACTTCAAAATTAAATCGCCACTCCATTCTCCGGGCGGGCTTCCGACTTCAATTACAACTTCAAAATTAAATCGCCACTCCATTCTCCGGGCGGGCTCCCCTGACTTCAACTACTACTTCAAAATTAAATCGCCACTCCATTCTCCAGGCGGGCTCCCTGACTTCAACTACTACTTCAAAATTAAATCGCCACTCCATTCTCCAGGCGGGCTTCCTGACTTCAACTACAACTTCAAAATTAAATCGCCACTCCATTCTTCAGGCGGGCTTCCTGACTTCAACTACTACTTCAAAATTAAAATCGCCACTCCATTCTCCAGGCGGGCTTCCTGACTTCAACTACAACTTCAACATTAAATCGCCACTCCATTCTCCAGGCGGGCTCCCTGACTTCAACTACAACTTCGACATTAAATCGCCACTCCATTCTCCAGGCGGGCTCCCTGACTTCAACTACTACTTCAAAATTAAATCGCCACTCCATTCTCCAGGCGGGCTTCCCGACTTCAACTACTACTTCAAAATTAAATCGCCACTCCATTCTCCAGGCGGGCTTCCTGACTTCAACTACTACTTCAAAATTAAATCGCCACTCCATTCTCCAGGCGGGCTTCCTGACTTCAACTACTACTTCAAAATTAAATCGCCACTCCATTCTCCAGGCGGGCTCCCTGACTTCAACTACTACTTCAAAATTAAATCGCCACTCCATTCTCCTTTGCCTCTTGTACCCTATCCTTGTTCCTGCATTACCTCTCGGACCACCTTCTCTTCCGAATTATCCTGTCTTGGAATTGCTTTCCCTTAGGTCGTGTTACTTTTCTTCTGGCTGCTGGGGATATTTTTTGGAACTGTTTACTCGCCTGCTGGTGGTGATGCTGCTGAGGAAGTATTCTTTGTTTCCTTCACCCCTCATTCTCTCCCTTCTTCCCCTACCTCTTCTGGGACTCACGCTTTTGTTTCCTTGATCAAATTATAGGATGTAATACTGCTGGGGGAATCTCGAAGCCATTTTTCTTTTTCCAATAACTGCTGGAGATGATACCCGGCTCAAAGATCACCCCATCTTGTGTTGCTTTCTACACTTATCCTCTGAGTCTTGCTTTCCAGAAAATTTTCGCAATAGGAGAAAATTTTCTGCCCCAGTGTGATAAACTTCTGGTCGGTATGCTTTTCTGCCATCGGACCCTCTTTTCCTGCTTTAAATCAAAGAAAAATTGTTAGTTTCAAAAAGCCGCGAGTGGTCGTGCCACTCTTGTTGGGGCCATTCTCTTTCATCTGCTTGGCCTCTCTCGAACTTTGCGGACGACGTCGATGCTTGCTTGGGACGATGCTTTTTCCACGGACGAACTCTCATCTTTCCTTTTATTCCACTCTTTGGTTTGGTCGGACTCTTTTTAGCCGGTGATCTGTTGCGTGAAATCATCCTTCGGACATGCCACATGTGTCCATCATACTCCATAATTCTTGCGAACCTTCCACTCGGCCTGTCATCCCAATCTCACTATCGTAACGACTTCCGTCTCATTGCCTTGTTCCAATGCCTATTCACTTTCAATATACTGCTTTGGGAGACTTGGTAGTAAGCTTTGAAAAATCAATTTTCGAAAATGAAAGAAAAGAAAAGGATACTGACCGCAAATGACAAAAGAAAGGAAAAACTTTTCTGAACTCAGAAATAGGAAAACTTATCTGAATGTGTGCCTGATCCAATGTTATGCCGCGCCTTTGACTAAACTACCCAGTCTATTCATGTCAATCACTTTCTGATACCGCGTCCTGCTGGAGGTAAACGGATGTCCCAACCTTGTCTCCCGCAGACATCTTGTAACCATCTTGTCTTGTCACCTCACAGTGCCCTTCAAAGGGTTTTCACTAATGAGATTCTCTCATTTCTCTCTATCTCCCGTCGCCTTGAGGTGCCCGTAAAGGTTTTCACCGTAAGACTCTCTCATTTTATTTCTCTCAACTTCCTTCGCCTTAAGGTGCCCTCGAGGGTTTTCACCGTTAAGACTCTCTCATTTACGTTCTCTTTCCCTGCGGCGGGGTATCACCCCTGAGATTCCTTCTAGAGCGTTATCCCCTTTCGGCTTGTGCATCCCGGATTCAATCGAGGGTCGGGATGTCACTCTTGGCTTTCATTCACATGACTTGGCACTTCTCAAATACTGATCGAGAGGTCTTTCTGGTTCTTAATATGGTTTCTGCGCGTGAGGCTGAAGAAAGGGGTTTAGCCTCAACGGTTAGCTTATTACAACTTTCGGAATCCACACTATATTTCCAACGAAACAATGACTTCTGCCCCAGTTTTGTTGCTTGGGGGATTTTTTGATTTTTTATTTTATTATGACCGAGCCGTGTGGCGCCTACGTATCCTTCTTGAGGAATCAGGTCGAACGTAGTTCACTTTTTCTTGTATTACTTTTTTGTTTCTTTTCTATTCTGTTACACATCTTCCTTGATGATTCCGAAAGAGGGTATATGCAAGAATAATTAAGGCTCAAATGGGGAAACAAAGGTTAAAGTGTTTGGGTAGTAGAAAAATTGCCTCTGTCATTTCATTCTCCGAAAAATGCCAAATACACACAAACGAAACCAAGCGTTGACAAATGCATTAAAGAATTACACATAATATCTCTTAACTGCATCAGAATTGATAGCCATATCGGTGCATCTTCCCTCGACATCGGTCAGACATAGAGCGCCGTTGGATAATACTCTAGTCACCACAAAAGGTCCCTGCCAATTTGGAGCGAACTTGCCTTTCGCTTCGGCCTGATGGGGTAGAACTCTCTTCGGCACATGCTGTCCTACTTCAAATCTCCTGGGACGTACCTTCTTGTTGTATGCTCTCGCCATTCTCCTTTGATACAATTGGCCGTGACATACTGCTGTCAATCTCTTTTCATCGATCAAGCTCAGTTGCTCTAATCGGGTTTTGACCCACTCGTCGTCATCAATCTCAGCTTCAGCGACAATTCGGAGGGACGGAATCTCAACTTCTGCGGGTATTACTGCTTCGGTCCCGTATACCAACAAGTAAGGAGTTGCACCTACCGAGGTCCGGACGGTAGTGCGATAACCCAACGGTGAAAATGGTAACTTTTCATGCCATTGCCTAGACCCTTCTACCATCTTTCTCAATATCTTCTTTATATTCTTGTTTGCTGCCTCAACCGCACCATTTGCTTTTGGGCGATACGGTGTGGAATTTCGGTGTGTAATCTTGAACTGTTGACATACCTCTTTCATCAATCCACTGTTAAGATTTGCACCGTTATCTGTAATGATCATCTTTGGAATTCCAAACCTACAAATGATGTGGGAGTGTACGAAGTCCACTACCGCCTTCTTGGTCACTGATTTGAATGTTTTGGCCTCCACCCACTTGGTAAAATAATCAATCGTTACCAGAATGAACCTATGACCGTTGGAAGCTGCAAGCTCAATAGGTCCAATAACATCCATACCCCATGCGACAAACGGCCATGGTGCTGACATTGTATGCAATTCAGTCGGCGGAGAATGAATCAAATCTCCGTGTATCTGACACCGATGGCATCTTCGCACGAAACTTATACAATCCCGCTCCATAGTGAGCCAATAATATCCTGCTCGAAGAATCTTCTTTGCCAATACGTATCCGCTCATGTGTGGTCCGCAAACTCCCGAGTGTATATCCGTCATCACTGTTGTGGCTTGACTTGCATCTATACATCTCAACAGTCCCAAATCTGGGGTTCTTTTGTACAGGACCCCTCCACTAAGGAAAAATCCGTTCGCCAACCGCCGAATAGCTCGCTTTTGATCTCCGGTTGCTTGCTCTGGGTATACTCCTAACCTGAGGTATTCCTTGACATCATGAAACCACGGTTCACCATCCACCTCTTCCTCTATTACATTACAATAAGCATGTTGATTCCGGACATGGATATGTAACGGATCGACACGAACCTTGTCCTGGTGATGTAGCATTGATGCTAAAGTAGCCAACGCGTCGGCAACCTCATTATGCATCCTTGGGATGTGCTTGAATTCTACCGATCGAAAGCGTTTGGTCAAATCATGCAAACACTGACGATATGGGATAAGCTTTAAATCTCTGGTTTCCCATTCTCCCTGAATCTGATGTACCAGAAGGTCCGAGTCCCCCAAGACCAAGACGTCCTGTACGTCCATGTCCACCGCTAATCGCAACCCCAAGATACATGCCTCGTACTCGGCCATATTGTTGGTGCAATGAAAACGCAGTTGAGCAGTAACAGGATAATGATGTCCTGTTTCAGATATAAGCACAGCCCCTACTCCGACTCCTTTTGCGTTTGCCGCTCCATCGAAGAAGAGCTTCCATCCCGGATCCTTGGTTAGTTCCAACCCCTCAATCTGCAATACTTCCTCATCTGGAAAATACGTCCTCAAAGGTTCGTATTCGTCATCAACGGGATTTTCAGCTAAGTGATCGGCTAGGGCTTGAGCTTTCATAGCCGTCCTTGTCACGTATATGATGTCGAATTCCGTAAGTAATATTTGCCACTTTGCT
This sequence comes from Nicotiana noctiflora, assembly GCA_032618575.1. Taxonomy (NCBI): domain Eukaryota; kingdom Viridiplantae; phylum Streptophyta; class Magnoliopsida; order Solanales; family Solanaceae; genus Nicotiana; species Nicotiana noctiflora. The sequence goes on along the minus strand of JASVEL010013447.1, from coordinate 22,740 downwards.
AACCTCCCCGTAGGCATGGGTTTCTGGAAAATATACTTCAACGGATCCAGGACGCGAAATGAGGTAAGTGGTGTAAGAAGACAAGTAGTGTTTCAGCTTTTGGGCTACCCAAGTCAGGGCGCAACATGTCTTTTCTAGATGAGTGTACTTGACCTCGTGGACAGTAAACTTCTTACTGAGGTAGTAAATGGCCCGTTCCTTCCTGCCAGTAAGATCATGCTGCCCCAGTACGCAGCCGAACGAATTCTCAAGACCGTTAGATAGAGAATCAGGGGTCTACCCGGTTCAGGCGGAACTAGTACGGGTGGGTTTGACAGATACCCTTTGATTTGGTCAAACACTTCCTGACATTCTGCCGTCCATTCTATCGCAGCGTCTTTCTTCAATAGGCGGAATATGGGTTCACAAGTTGCCGTAAGTTGGGCAATAAACCTACTGATGTAATTCAACCTTCCCAACAGACTCATTACCTCTGTTTTATTCTTCGGCGGGGCTAACTCCTGAATGGACTTGATTTTGGATGGGTCCAACTCAATGCCCCGTCGGCTGACGATGAATCCTAGCAACTTTCCTGACGGAACTCCGAATGCACATTTGGCCGGATTAAGCTTGATGTCGTACCTTCGGAGTCTTTGAAAGAACTTCCTGAGGTCAGCAACATGGTCTTCTTGACGCCTAGATTTTATGATCACATCATCCACGTACACCTCGATTTCCTTGTGTATCATGTCATGGAATACCGTAGTCATCGCCCTCATATAGGTTGCCCCTGCATTCTTCAAACCGAACGGCATCACTCGGTAGCAATAAGTCCCCCACGGTGTGATAAAAGCCGTCTTTTCTGCGTCCTCTTCATCCATCAAAATCTGATGATATCCCGCATAACAGTCCACAAAGGATCCAATTTCGCGTCCGGCGCAATTATCAATCAGGATATGGATATTGGGAAGTGGGAAATTATCCTTAGGGCTTGCCTTGTTGAGATTGCGATAGTCCACGCATACCCTGATCTTTCCGTCTTTCTTTGGCACCGGTACTACGTTGGCCAACCATTCAGGGTATCGAGTGACACGAATGACTTTCGCCTGCAACTGCTTGGTTACCTCCTCCTTAATCTTCACACTCATCTCCGTCTTGAATTTCCGCGGCTTTTGCTTGACGGGAGGATATGCCGGATCAGTGGGTAATCTATGAACCACTAGATCAGTGCTGAGTCCTGGCATGTCGTCGTACGACCATGCGAAAATATCTTTAAACTCCATGAGTGTTTTGATCAATTCTTCTCTCGGATTGGGTTCAATATGGACACTTATCCGGGTTTCTTTGACGTCATCAGCATTCCCTAGATTAACGGCCTCGGTATCATTTAAGTTCGGTTTGGGCTTTTCCTCGAAGTGACTTAATTCTTCACCGATTTCTTCCACGGCTTCATCATCGCCGTACTCCGACTCACTCTCGTCACTTCTTATTTCATGTGTTATTATTTCCAAACCCGATTGACTTTCTAGACTGGGTTGATTAATCTTTAAGCATGCCATATCATTAAGATCAGTTGCAAGAAGGCTGTTCGGAAAAGTAAAAAGAAGAAAAGATAAACAAAATTAGACACGAAGGAACCAGATTTCATTGATGGGAGTTGTACAAAGGGGAAAACAAACTGCAAACTTAAATCAAAAATAAACAAAACGAACGTGATTTTACTCCGGGGACAAACCCCCAATACAAAATTTCGAAAGAAAGACAATCCAAGACAAACTACCAAGACTCCTTCCGGACAGGGAGAGGAGTAGCCTTCCAGTTATTCCGTTTTGCCTTTGGTCCCACAAATTGTATATCGGCATGACTGGATCCTTCACCGTCCTCGAGCATACATACATCCGTGAATAGGTTCTCGAATTTCCTGAAGAACTCTTCATCTGGCCTGATCGTAGGACCGGGAATCTTTGGCGCTGGATGTCCTCTTGCTCCGGACCTGACAAAAGATTGGGAAAGGCGTGGAACGGGCTTTGGGAGCACCCATGTTTTCTGCTTGCTCCTCTTTGCTCGCCGGATGTCCTCTGAGGTTGGCTGGAATCCCAAGCCGAAGGTTCCCAAGTTTTCGACCACCGATACCGGTTGTATAATTCCTTGCAGAGATGCACCTAACCCTTTACCGGGTACGAAACCATGTCGCAACATTTCATGCGCCACCATGACATCCGCAGTAATTGTTCTGTCGCCGGGAATACATTCCCCTTCCGGAACTCGGTGGGCGGGCACCACATCGCAGACTTGATATACCCACGGCCCAACATCTTCTTCTGTCTCAACAAAGGGAATGATGGTGCCTGACTGTGGATCGTTCTCTCCATGGACGACGATCTCCTGCTGGTCCCACTCGAACTTGACGAGTTGGTGCAAGCTGGATGGAACTGCTCTTGCGGCATGAATCCATGGTCGCCCTATTAGGAGGTTATATGACACCACCATATCCAGCACCTGGAATTCCATGGTGAACTCCACTGGCCCAATTGTCAAGATTAGCACTATGTCACCAACCGACGCTTTACCTCCTCCGTCGAACCCTCGAACACATACCCTGTTCTCGCGTACCCTGCCGATGTCTACTTTTAATTTGCCCAGTGTAGAGAGAGGACAAATGTTAGCACTGGACCCATTATCGACCAAGACTTTGGTAACCACCGCCTCTTCACACTTCACCGTAAGATATAAAGCCTTGTTGTGCTCAGTGCCTTCCTCAGGCAACTCGTCATCGGTGAAGGTGATCCGATTTGCTTCGAAGATCCTATTGGTGATCTTCTCCAAATGGCTCACCGAGATTTTATCCGGTACATGTGCCTCATTCAGGACTTTCATCAATGCTTGCCGATGTTCTTCAGAATGTATCAGCAAGGATAGCAATGATATTTGCGCCGGAGTCTTCTTCAACTGCTCTAAGACAGAGTAGTCATGCAGCTTCATCTTTTTCAAGAATTCTTCTGCTTCTTCATCAGTGACCGGCTTTTTCAATACTGCCGGAGTGGTCTTCCTCAATTCCGCAGGGGCAAAACATCTCCCCGAGCGGGTCAACCCTCGGGCTTCACAAACTTCCTCTTTCACCTCCTTTCCTCTGTAGGTCGTTGTAATCCGAGCATAATTCCATGGGACAGCCCGGCTATCGGTTACTGGCAGCTGTGTTGCCGGCTGGATGAGGAAAGGATCCATTCGAACGCCTGCTACTGTCAAGATGGGCTTGATTGCTGCCCCTGGTACAACTATCTTGGCCGGCTTCACCGGTACTTCGTTCACACTTTCCTTTCCTGCTTCTGACTCTCCTGGTATGTCTTTCTTGCAACTGGGCGACTCATCAAAGCTTGGCCCTTTTCTCGTTCCTGCCCCGCTAGACTTAATCATCATTACAGTCTGAGAGGCTTTCTCTTTTCCTTCCTCCGCCCGTACCAACTCGATCATATTGGTCTCATGATGAGTTGGAAGCGGGTTTTGGTTGATGTTGGGCTCTGTTGGAGTCCGGACCTCGATCCTGCGGGTGTCAATGAGCTCCTGGATGGCCGTCTTCAGCCTCCAACACTTTTCTGTATCATGTCCCGGACATCCCGAGCAGTAGGCACAATTTACCGAATGGTCCAAGTTCTTCGGAAGGGGGTTTGGCAACTTAGCTTCAACCGGATTTAGCAAACCTACTTGCTTCAACCGGTGGAACAGACTGGTATAAGACTCTCCTAAGGGAGTGAAAGTCTTTGGCCTCGGCGCCTTGTCGCCCCTGAATGCCTGGTTCGGACGGAAACTCGCGCCCGAGGGGTTTCTGTAAGCTCTTGGGGGTGGATGATTATTCTGGGGGTTTGGTGCACGCCATGGTGCATGAGCGGGAGGTGCAGGATATGACTGTGCATGGTGGACAGTAAAATGAGGATCAGGTGCGGGATAGTAATGTTGCGGGTAGCTATATGGGTTGTGGGGGTAATTTTGGTGGTGAGGCTGGGGTGGGCTATATTGGGGTGCGGGGCCTCTATTTTTGAACCATGCCCCGGACTCGACGGCCGCCACTTCCTCTCTCCTCTTCTTCCCCGGTACTCCTCCAGTACCGCTTTGGATAGCCTGAGTGGTGGCTTTCAGTGCTGAGTAACTCATGATCTTGTTGGCCTTCAAACCTTCCTCGATCATACCCCCCATTTTTATCACCTCGGTGAATGATTTACCTACGGACGTTACCAGATGTCCGAAGTAGGTGGGCTCTAATGTCTGCAAGAAGTAATCCACCATCTCGCTCTCTCTCATCGGTGGATCCACCCTGGCCGCCTGTTCCCTCCATCGGAAACCAAATTCCCTGAAGCTTTCAGCAGGCTTCTTCTCTATTTTCAGCAATGATAGGCGGTCGGGGATTATCTCAAGATTGTATTGGAACTGGCCGATAAAAGCTTGAGCCAGATCATCCCACGTAAACCATCTACTGGGATCCTGTCTAGTGTACCACTCCAATGCCGATCCTCCCAGACTCTGGCCGAAGTAGGCTATCAGAAGCTCGTCCCGTCCTCCGGCCCCTCTCATTTTACTGCAAAACCCCCGCAGGTGGGCCACTGGGTCACCATGCCCCTCGTATAGGTCGAATTTGGGCATTTTAAATCCTGCTGGCAACCGGACGTCCGGGAATGGGCATAGATCCTTATAGGCGACGCTGACCTGGTTGCCTAAACCGTGCATGTTCCTGAAGGACTGCTCCAGGCTTTTAACTTTTCTGACAACTTCCTCGTGCTCCGAACTTTGGAAGTGTTTTTCCGGTTCTGCCGGATTATCCCAGTGAGGTGTATGTGATTGTGGTTCAGGAGCCCTGAAAGTAGGCTCTGGAGGATAGTAAGAGTTGTCATGGATCCGAACATATGGCTCGCTGGCCGGCCTTTGCAGAGGAGCAGGTGGAGGTGCTACAAAAACAGGGGCGACTGGAGGAGGATTTGGTTTGGCTGGTGGAATGTGGGTGGCATATGGATTTTCCCCCTGAAAGTATGGATAGCTTGGGGCGCTTGTTGAAGGATCGATGGGCGGATGTTCGGGAGCTGAGGCGAGAGTAGGGCGGTTTGGTGAAGACTGTTCCCTGGCCCAGGCCAGGTGCATCTCTGTTATCTGTTGTTTTAACCGGTCTACTTCTTCCTTCATGATTTGTAGCTCGGACTTTTCTTCCTCGAGACTCTTGCCGGAACTCGACATGCTTACTGTAACTGGTCCTTTGGATCTAGTACGGTAGTGATGGCTGGCCAGGATATTCTGTCAAACCAACTGCTAAACTTTCTGGAACACGCAACAAACTTGTTAGTTCACCGAGTTTGACAGATATGTTATAGCACGTTGGATGCAATGCACCTAACCAAATAGCCCTTTCTACGTGTACTCTTTAACATGCGTCATTCCGGCCCTTTTTCTTTTTCTTTTTCTTTTTCTTTTTCTTTTTTTTTTTTTTCTTTTTCGACTATCTTTGCAAGCCTTATTGTTATTTAGCCTTTGGATTCTTTTTCTTTCTTTTTAGTGGTGGTCGAATCTTATGTGGATTGCCTACGTATCACGACCCCGCGTGAATCAGACCGAGCGTAGTTCTGGCAACAAGATTGTGGCAAAATTCAGTAACTTTTATATCAAATAACACCGTGTAGTTACAAAACACGTCTTACAACAATCAGCAAAACAAAAGAAAATGCTTGACTTGGGAAAGTAAAGATAAAAATGCCAACTAGCTTGACTCAACATTTCAGAATACATTTTCAATCAAAAATCTAATGCCCTAAAACTCCTGGGGGCCTGCGAGGCATCATTCGGCCTTGCCGCAGGCCTCGGTGTGAGGTCCTTGTGCAGTTCCCTCAACTCTTCCATGATCCGATGAACATAACCCATGATTGAAGCGAAAAGGTCGGCGCGGGGCATTCGTTCACAAGCTAGGCACTTCATGGTGACATAGTGCCCGATTTCTCCGATTCTATCCTTGATCATGTCCCTTTCTCCGAGTAGCCGCTCTATTTGCTGGTTTTTCGTCCCCAATCTTCGAGCATTGTTGGTGACTTGATCTAGGAGCCTATCCACTTGTCCTTGCAGTCGGGCCATCAAATTGTGGCGGCGGTCGAGGTCTGCTCTGGCATCTTGGGCTTGCTTGAAAACCCGCTCCCTAAGGACAACATTTGCTTCCCTCAGGCTAGTGATGATATCGGTGTAATCTTCTTCTACCCGCTTTAGGTGAAGTGCATGTTGATGTGCCTCCTTTTTCCAGCTAGCACGGATCCTCGTTACTTGGGCTTTTGACTCGTCCAATTCTCTTTGGATGTCGGTGACTTGGCTTCTCAAACCCCTTATCAATTTCTCGTCGGCCCGGCTCCTCGACTGTTTGTCAGCATCTCTTTTCATTTGATGGATTTGAGCTCTCAAGAAGTCATTTTCTTGTGCCAACTTCTTTTTGTCTCCTTCGTCGGTGGCGGCTTGCATGTTCTTCTCGAATTGGAGGTCCCGGACCTGCTGTTCTATCCTGCCAATCTTCGTCCTGTATCCCTCTTCCTTTGCTAACCAATCCCATTGTTCCCGTGAATCTTCCGTGAATTGTTGGACATGGGCTCTTTTAGAACATTTCCGACGAATCTGAAATCTTTTCCCGAACCACACGTTGTACTTTGGGTCCACCTCCCCCTTGGCTAGTTCCCGGACCATGGTTTTAGGCTCAAGGAACCGACACTCGTGCCACAGCCTTCTAACCTTCTCTTCGGGGAAGACAACTCCCGGGCTCAACTCAATGGCATACTTCCTTAGGTCTTGATCGGTAGGAATAACCTGAAACCTTCCTAGTTGACGTAATACACGGTGAGGGACATATGGTTGGACACTGCGGATCCCCATCAGAAGGATATAACACTCCTCGGCTGCCATATATATTACTTCAATATCGGGTAACCACCCGAATGCCCATTCAATCTGATCGGCTTCTATTGAGCTCAGTCGTGCAAGCCATGCCTCGACGCCTTCAGGGAATACAGCACCCATCATCCGTTCTTCGAAACCCCTGATACAGTTTTTTCCGGTCAACCCATGGTTCATGTATTGTGTTCGGTGATGGAGGTGTTCTTGCATCCATAATTGGAGTAACAGATTGCAACCTTGGAAGAAATTGCCCCCTTCTTGGCATACAGTCAAGGCTCGATAGATTTCGGACAAAACCAAAGGGACCACCGTGCTGGTAGCCTTTTTGATTGCAACATCGGCTATTCCTACCAGACTTATCTCTATTTTCTTATCTTCACGCGGACAAATCACAACCCCCAAGAATGTCGTTAGGAATGCTAGGATTCGTCTGGCCTCCCACTTGGTTCTATTCCCTGCGTGAGTCAGTCCAAGGTTTGACTCTTCAAAACCCCGAGGAGTGCCGTACCGTTGATATAAGAATTGGAGGTCGCAACACCCTTTCAACAGATCATCATTTTTCACCTTCCGACTAATGCTCAGCAGATCCAGAAACCCATGTGGAGATACCGGTCTTGGTGAGAGTAGGTATTGCCCTCTTAATTTCCCATTTAGTCCTGCATAGCCCGCAATTTCCTCTAATGTGGGCGTCAGTTCGAAGTCAACAAAACGGAACACATTGCGGGTCGGATCCCAGAAAGATACCAGTGCCTTGATGATGTCTTCCCTTGGCTCGATATTCAACAGATCAACCAAACCTCCCAAAATTCTCCCTACAACCTTTTTGCTACTGTCTTCCAAATCGTTCCACCATATACGGAGCTGCCGAGGGACCTCACTAAAGATTGAAAATGATTTATTCTGATTCGTGCTCATCCTGCACATTTATTAAGGTGATTTAAATAAGAAAACAACTTTGTTTTGCTAAAAATAAAAAAAAAATCAGTTTTCAATCACGGCCTTTCAACGTCTCGGGGACGAAGGCTTTTAAGGCCGTGGGGTAAATTGATCGAAATCAAAATTGACCCAAAGGTGGCCGTTTATACGAAATTAGCCTTCCGGCGTCCCTTCCGGGAACATTCGGCTATTTTTGAAAACAGCGTCACCGATTTATTTAGTACAAAAATTAATTTTTCAAAAAGTGAAGTTGGACCCGATGGAGGTTGCCTACGTATCTCACATCCGATGAGAATCAAACCCCCGTAGTTCGGTTTTGACGAAACAAACGGCATTATTTATTTATTCACTTTACTAAAGGAAAATAAATAAGCTATTTCTATCTTAAGAGTAAAACAGATTTTTTTTTTTCTCTAAAGCCGGTCAGCATGCAAGTCTATAACAGATAAATGCGCAAGACAAACAGGATGCAGCAGGATAGTCTGTTCATTTCAGGTCACCTGTCCTAGACGGACCCAACCCCTGTGTTGAGTCCCCTAAGCCAAAATGTGACATGATGCAAATAAACGTTTCCTACTAGGGATCCGGCATGAAGCTTTGTTATTCTAGGTTTAAAAACCTGGGTTTATCTGTTCTAGACTTGGCTTACCCGAGCGGACAGCTCGAGCCGAGGAGGAGGCAGCAACCCGGGAATATAGAAGCTTCACCGGTTTTGCAACTTATCCAAACCTCGTCCTAAAATGGGAATTAGACACTATACAGAAAAGAAGTCACACGAAGTGCACCCTTCTTCATGATTTAGAAGACTCAGAAAGGAGATTGGTTCCGGCACAATTTATATGTACAGTTCACACAATATCAAAGCAGTAAAAACAACATTTTGCACATTGATGCCAACATGTAAAAAAATCAGATAATAAAATATGCCAAACACAACAGTTATTCCGAGCTCGAGTTCTAACGAAACTCCCCAGCAGAGTCGCCAGAGCTGTCACACCTCTTTTTTACGCACCCGCGAGGACGCAAAGAGTTTTTCCAATTAAAGGACAATCGAGATGGGATTTATTTTAATTACTTCAGAGTCGCCACTTGGGAGATTTTATGGTGTCCCAAGTCACCGGTTAAATCCCGAATCGAGGAAAAGAATGACTCTATTTAACGGTCCGCGAACCAGAAATCCGGATAAGGAATTCTATTAACCCGGGAGAAGGTATTAGGCATTCCCGAATTCCGTGGTTCTAGCACGGTCGCTCAACTGTCTTGTTTGGCTTATCTATCTGTTTTTTACAATTATGTACTTAGTGCAAGCTAATACCCCTCTACCGCTTTTATTATTGGTTATGATTTACGAAAGAGAAAGTTGCTTAAAAATATGCTTTCGAATCGCGTCACATGAAATGCACCCGGATCCTCAACATATTCTTATTCAACATTTCGGGGTTTGGATTTGGGTCACATGAAATGCACACCCGTATAAAAAAGGTAAAACTAAAATATGCGCCTGGATTGACTACTTATTTACATTTGTCGAGAAAGGCGTGATATTCGTTAAGAAACGACGCATCTCGAAACCTAAGTATTTATATGTACATTTATGACGGCTAGGTGATTAATGTAACTATTGGGCGAGGCGTACCTTTGATTCAAATCTAAAGCGAACTACATCTCACTGTATCTTACTTAAGAGTTGATTCCAAATTACTTAAAACTTGCTACGAACCACATCACATGAAATGCGCTTGTGGTTCTTAACATGCTTTGTTTACTCTTGCCCGAAATTGGGGTCGGGTCACATGAAATGCACCCCCGACTCTTTTTAATCTAATTACGTCATTCCGTTGAGTAACAACTCTCTAGCTAATCTTGCTTGTGACATAAGGTCTATCATTTAACAGGTTTGGAGATTACACACATGAGTAGGGAAGATTGAATAGAGATACGAAGACTAATTCAGGTTTACATGCTTATCTAACGACAATGTATCTTTGGTCTAGCTACATTTCCCATAACAAAACTAGCAATACAAATTTAATTAGACGGAAACAGAATGTAATCAAGCATAGACTTTGAACGACTACATGATTCAATAGACTTCAAACGTAAACTTCAGGCTTCATTCTTTTTGAACCAGGGAATTACAATAACAGAGATGTGTACCTGGAATGTGAAAGAACAAAGAAAAGTGAGCGATGGTAATGCCGCAACAGTAACAGGAACAGTAGCAGCAACAACAACACCCAATAGACCAGTTACAACCAACAACCAACAGTGATCGAACTTTATCAATCACTGAACTAGTGACTAGAGCTCGAACCCAGGCAACAATAGACAACCAAGCAGCAACAAAACAATGTAACAACAGCAACGACCAGTGGCAGCACTCAACCAAACCAATAGCAAACACTACCAGTGGCAAACAATGGACCAGCAGTCACTTAGACCAACAAACAGTGACAAACTGGATTGACAGCCCCAAAACTAGCCAAGCAGCACCACTATAGACACACACAACAACCAGCAGCAACACAACAATGAAATAACAGCAACAACTAAACCAGGCAGCAACCAAATGGACCAAACAGCAACCCAAACGATGGACCAACAGCACCAAATCGACCCAGGCAGCAACACACATACAACACAGCTAAGAACAAAAGCCCAGCACTACCAATAACAACAAGAACAACACCCAACCAGCGACCAAATCTCAGACACTGGATCAAAACCACGAAACAGTCCAGACCAATGAAACAGTAGCTTCTTTTGTACCTTTGTATCTGTTTTTCTCCCTAGTTATGACTATGATTTTGCCCTCCAGGTGTTCTACTTATCACACTCTATGTTTTTGCTCTCAAGGTACTGTTTTGCCCTACCAGATGCTCTCAAAATCAGTATGTATCTCTCAATGTATGAATGTGCTACTGTTTTTACTTCCAGGATGCTCTCAAGTCTCTCTCTATAATGTCTCTATAGTGTGTGTCTCTGAAAAAAATCCCCCCATGTATTCTCCATCTCTCCCCTTTTATAGCTGAAACCACCACTTATCAGGGCCAAAAAGCATCAGGGAATACATCTGCCCATCCCTCTCTTTGCCCAGCCCATCCCCTCTCTGTTTCCAGCCCACTGTCCCTGAACTTCCACTATCCCTTGTCCATGTATGGACTTTATTAATTAACTATGGTTTCTGCCCAGACAAGGCTAAGTGCCCTGCAGTGACAGCAGACTCCACTGTCCAGCTTCATGTGCAGGGCACCAGGGATATTTCAAAGATGCTAACACCTAATTTCTAGTCAGCTAATTCCCATCCTAAGTTCGGTTTCAATCAAACACTCCAATTCAATTCACAAGTGTTATTCACTGTCTGGGATATCAAACAAATCGACCTATGCAGCTAATCGACGACATTTAATCAACTACAACATATAACAATGGTAACAAATCAATTACCAAACAGTGATTCTGAAAGTCTCGGCAAAAAATGAAAACCAAAAATTCGACGACGCCAAGCGAAACGAATAACTATCCTATGACAAACACATTTGAACAATTAACAGAATGCAACTTGACCAAATAAAAGTCTTTGGGGATGAAGAACAAAAACTGAAAAACTAAAGCACGAGGACCAAATTCAATTGATTAACAAATGGAATATGAAGAAATAAAGGAAGAAATACCATAAGAGAAGACCAACTCTGCATTTGAACGGACCCGGACCTGTCTTGGGTTCAATTCGAACTTGGGATTCAACTTGGACTTGGGTTCTTCGTTTTTGAGGCCAATGGACCTTAATTGAGATGTTTTCAGTAATGAAAACATCCCAATTAAGGTCTATTAGACCTCAATTAGGAAGAAATCGGCATCTAGGGTTCATGGCCGAGATTTGGGGCTTTTACAACCCTGGTAAGATTCGAGCTAAACCAAGGCCGGTGGGGGTATGAGGGAGGCGAGGGGAGGCTATGGTGTGATTTTGGTGAGGTTTGGCATGAATGTCAAATTCCGGCGACCTTCGAACAAATATTCGAGACGCTCGAGCGATATTCGAGGTTAATGGAGGCTGGGATCGTGATGGGGGAGGTGAGGGGAAGGGTTTGGCATTGGTTTGGTGGCGATTGGCCTACCGGAACCGCCGTGAGGCGATTTCCGGCAGGCGGAGGAGGGCGGCGTTACACCGGGCTTTGAGAGCTTCTGAAGGAGATGAAGGGAGAGGGGGGGTCTGGCTTGGGGGGCGGGGTATGGAATGAGGAATATATACCGGAGATGAGATTGAATCCTGATCGTTGGATCATTTACGATCAACGATCAGGATCCCCTCACTTAAACCAAACGACGTCGTTTGGTTAAAGCATAGTCCGAGTGTATATTGGGATTAAATGATTAATCTGGGCCGTTGGATAATAAAATCCAACGGTCCAGATCAAGTGTTATACAGGCTGAGGCTGGACGGGTATTTGGGCTGGGTTGGAAGAAATCCGATTGGGCCTGGCTTTTAGACTGAATTTGGCCCAGCTCGGATCTTCATGCTATATTATATGCATATGTGTATATATATATATATATATATATGTATGTATACATATATATATATATATACACACATATGTATATACCAACCTATAACACCGCTGCTTTTACTACAATTAACGCACACAATTACATATTACCAAAAAAATGTAAATCACATGACTTCGATATCAAACACTGAAAATGCAAAGCCTAGCATATATTTTTGTATTTTTAATTTAAATAAATAAACGTGCACACAAAAGATAAAATTAATACAAAATCACACAAATCATGCCCAACACGAAACTATTTTTATTTTGAATTTTCTGGGAGTACTTCTCGAGTAAGGCAAAAATCACGTGCTCACACCCGCAGTCCCTACAAATAACTCAGGATCTCGGGAATCGAACCTGCAGTCCCTACAAATAACTCAGGATCTCGGGAAGCAAACCCGCAATCCCTACCAATAATTATCAATAAACTTCGGTCTCCGGGAATTGAACCCGCAGTCCACAAACAATAGCAATCCGGGTCTCTGGGAATCGAACCCACAGCCCTGGGATCTCCGGGAATTGAACCCGCAGTCCACAAACACAACAAATAAAGAAAACGCTCACAGAAAAACATAATATGCTTAACTACAACTTCACCGAGGACTAGTGCCAATAATTATCAAGAAGTTCAAGTAGGACAATTAGGCAATTAGACAGATAAATCCTTCCTAATCATGCTTCCCTAACGAATACCAGGTAAATGTCACAATTTAATAAATTAAGAACAGGAATATCACGAATTGAACATTTCAAGTAAAGTGAGTTACAACAACCAGCGCATGTACACGCCCGTCACCTCGCGTACAAGGCATTTAAACTATCACATAATATCTTAGGGGTAAAGGTTCCCCCACACGAGGTTAGACAAGCTACTTACCTCGACTCCGGTACAAAACCGCTAAGAGACAACTCTCTTGCCGCGAATGTCGGCCTCCACAGGTGTAGTATCTGATAAAAATCAATGGAATCACATCAAAATAGGCCAATTGGGCATTACCCAATCAAAACAATCGAATTACACCAAAACCACAAAGTTGCCAAAACCCGACTTTCGGTACGCTTCTCGAAAAATTACGAAAGTTACATTTTCGGATTCCTTATCTCAACACGAGTCTAACCATACCAAGAACACCTAAATCGGACCACAAATGGCCCATCAAATCCTTGATTCTATCCAAGAGGGTTTTCTACCCTTTTTAACAAAAATTCTCAAATTAAAGACTAAAACTCGCAATAGATTCGAGTTATACAACCAAAATTGAGTTAAGAGTACTTACCCTTTTGATTTCTCCAAAAATCTCCCGAAAAATCGCTTTACCCGAGCTCCAAACTGTCAAAAATGGCAAATGGGACAAAGTTTGAACTTTATTCTGCTGCCCAGGTATTTGTTCTTCGCGTTCGCGGTCCTTCTCTCGCGTTCGCGAAGAACAAACTCCCAAATTACATTTTTCCAACTTTGCTCGGACAGCCTCTATTGCAATGGTCATAACTTTTTACACACAACTCCAAATGACTATTATAATATGTTTCTGAAAATTAGATTCAAAGAGCTACAACTTTCGTTTTTGAATCACCTCAAAATTCCTTGTAGATAAAACGATATGAGCTTCCGAAGTAGGACCTGTGCGACAGAAAATCCTTCTTCGCGAACGCGAGGAACAATACCAGATACCAGAACAGCAGTCCAAAAACTTTCAAAAATGACCCGTTAGGCATCCGAAATCGTCCCGAGGCCCCCGGACCCCAACGAAAACCACCAACATACTCCAAAACATGATACGAACTTGTTCCAATCATAAAAACACCATCCTAAACATCAAAATCACCAATTACACACGGATTCAAGCCTAAGTTTCTTCAAAACTTTCAAAACTAACATTCGATCCAAAACCCGATCAAACGACGTCCAAATGACCTGAAAATTTGCGTACATATCCAAAATCACATAACGAAGCTACAGAAATTGTCGGAATTCCATTCCGACTCCCGGATCAAAATCTCACCTATCGTTCGGATTCGCCAAAATTTCAAACATCGGCATTTCAAGCCTAATTGAGCTACGGACCTCCAAAATACATTCTGAACGCGCTCCAACCCCGAAATCACCTAACGGAGCTAATGGAACCATCGGATTTCCGTTCCGAGGTCGTCTTAACATTGTTCCGGCTACGGGCCATTTTTCAATTATAAGGCTTCTATTTAGGGACTAATTGTCCCAAAACACTCCAAATTTTAGAACCGACTCTCCCGGCAAATCACCATAGCAGGAATGAACTTAGGGGAACAGTTAAATTGGGGATTGGGGCGAAATTTTCTAAAACGACCGGTCGGGTCGTTACATCTTCCCACACTTAAAACATTCGTTCGTCCTCGAACGAGCGTAGAAAACATACTTGGAGTGGTGAAGAGATGAGGGTACTAGCTGCGCATATCCTGCTCGGTCTCCCAAGTCGCCTCCTCGACCGGCTGACCCCGCCACTGAACCTTTACTGAAGCGATGTTCTTTGACCTTAGCTTTCTGACCTGCCTGTCTAGAATGACTACTGGCTCCTCAACATAAGATAGGTCCTCGTCTAGCTGAACAGAAGTGAAATCCAACACATGCGACTGGTCACCATGGTATCTCCGGAGCATGGAGACATGAAATACGGGGTGAACTCCGGCTAGACCGGGAGGTAAGGCCAACTCATAAGCAACCTCCCCAACACGCCTCAAAATCTCAAAATGGCCAATAAACCTAGGACTCAGCTTTCCTTTCTTCCCAAACCTCATAACGCCCTTCATGGGCAAACAGTTAAGTCTTAGAGCCTAATTCCAACATCCGGAATTTTGTGTCAGGCTTGTTTTCATCAAGAGATCACTCAATATTCCTCAAACGCCATCCTCAAACATGACTGCATAATCTTGCTGGGTCCTTACCTTGCAACACAAAATCCACAGGACCACGATAATATTTTATGATCAAATTAGCCAAAAATTTAACGAAACAGATACTCCCATTGCACCTCACGATCTACATAGGTCTCGCTCTAACTTTTTTCAATACTGACACGACGGAAGAGATGTGCCGATATCCATAACCAACTACTGGATCAACAATTCATTGGGTCTATACTCCTGACAAGATCCATTACCTTGTCCTGAACGAGAGGATGATCTTTTCCTCTATAATATACCTCATATAATCAGTTTGAACTGATCCCAAATCTCATAATCTCATCTCACCCAGTACGAACTGATCAGGCGATAAGCCACATCAGACATAATCAAAAGTCCCACAAGATGACACAATGTGCTAGTAATCCACTAATTCGTACGTGATACAAAAGGAAGGAGAACACTAGAGAGAACTATTCAACTCTCACACTAACATGGACTTCCTCGGAAAAATAGGAAACAGAACACATAAGAGCAATTATGGACACTGAAATAAACATCACATTGTTGCGGCGTGCAACCCGATCCCAACAGTATACGCATGGCGGCGTGCCACCCGATCCCAACAATATAACCATGGCGGCGTGCCACCCGATCCCAACAATATAACCATGGCGGCGTGCCACCCGATCCCAACAATATAAACTCACACAAGGAGTCATATGTCGAGCTCAATAGCTCGTCACATCAAAATACTGAATATCGATCATAAGCACACTAAGGTGCATGATATCAGGACTCAATGAAAACATATAGCGCTATAGGCTATGAACTCAAGCACAACCGAGGTGCGATATAAGATCTGAGTCTCAAGAGCCCTCATGCTCATATAACATCACCGCTGAGCGAAACCCCAACACATGAGGAACTTACCAAGCCTGTCTCACACTTATATGGCGCAATATATCTTTACATGAATTAACTAACCGCAAAATAAGACCGCGACTATCCCCCCATAAAGGGTGCATTGCTGGAAAAAACATAACCGGCCTGACGCAAGGCTCACTTCCACATTTAAATCTATCCACCGACCTTAAGTCTATCCTAGTCGTGCCAAGCTAAGTCAATAGTATTTCACAGGTCTATAACCCAATAAGCAGAGTTCCTTCCGGGCATAAATTCTCAAACGGATGATATCACCAAAATCCTCATACTGGTTTAAATTTCTAACCAATCAAGTGACTACATGTCACAGCTATACAATCTTCTTGTGGGGCAAGCTCCCACCATCTTCCGAATAATTAAACGGGCCTGCACATTCAACCCACCGGCTGCACTAACACTGAAAAGCGATCAGGAGTCCCTAACCAGGATGCAAGCCTTTCTCACAGCACACCGATCTCAAATGATACTGATGTTAATACCCATCCTACTCAAAACACTGAAACTTCTTTCCTGCTCTTCCAAGCTCTTTATATTACAATCATTGACCAAACTGTGACCTTGGTCCTTACTTCAAATTTCATACTACTCACTGCACATCACGTGCCGATATACGATAGACACAATTTCCATCATAGCTCTAGAACTGACGATAGGCTCATACTTCATCACATAAGACTTTCCATTAAGCTCACTGCAGGAGAACTATAACAACATACAGCGAATTCGCATAACCATCGAATATGCTAATCTCTAAGTAGTGGTCCAAGCCACCATAACCCTTTCCGAGATCTGCCTACTCATAACAGGCCCTAACAGAAGAATACTTCAGAATACCATCAAACACTGCGGCCGACAAGCCTCAAATGCACCGCCACAAATCACATGCATAATTCGATCACGTTACATGAACCGATCATTGACACCAATATGCCAACTTAACTTTGGCTAATCAATCTACTTTCTTCCAGTTTATCCTGGATTGCCTTATAATGTAAATATGTCCCTTCAATACCTAACTTATTTCAACCACACTCACCCCGAATGACCTGAAATCATGAGGCCATGCTATCTTAAGAATGACGACCATTTCACGCCTCTCAAATGCTACACCACAAGTCAAAACATCATAGATTGTTTTTGTACTTTTCTTCCTAAGTTGCTTTAAAGGCTTGAGCCTCAACCGTACTTATAGACTCAAAATTATCAAACACCACACTTTACCTCTTGAATTCACTAGGACAGCTATTGAGAACCATCCGGCCCTGACTTGGCCCAGTAAGCAACCAACTCTACTGAATGTTTATAACATATGAATACCCTCTCGATAAAGCACCCAGCGGAATCACTTCCCGCGAAGCCTGCACCTATACGAGGCATAAATTATGAATCTTTCCTCAAGTTTGAACATGAGCCAGTAAGGCTAACCATAACATGCATTCAACAATTCATATACTCAAATTACCACTCATGGTCTTTTTTCGTAGCCGCAATAATCTATTAATACGCTAATATCCAGAATTCACACAGGTAATTAACCATGCAACCCAATCTTAAGCGGTGGGACTCTCCCACTTAGCCCAAAGCCACTATTACACGACTCTCGAACACACTAGAACCATTCTCTCGAGTCATTTACTATTATTCAATTGCAACTCACTTGATCCAACGAATATAACCACATGTGCTCTATTAGCACTCTAACATCATAGAGTATGACCTCATCCCAATACAACCAAACATCTTCTCGCTACATGCACCGAGCATTCTCTACCAACAACATCTTAAAACATACTATGATTCTCACACGCCTACGAAGCACCATGTAGCCTTTGTCAAATATTTCCCTGTTGATAATAAAATGCAGAGTTTATTAGGGACACAGGAACATCTAAAGTCCCAACATTATACCATATGAGCCTCAACTCTTGCCCATCCGCAAGTTTTCAAGAACTTTTTGAATAGCACCTAAATACATCGTAGGCCAAATCTGATATGATACATGACCCATAATTTGGTCGTTGATAGTGAAATCCTTTCACTTGGCACGAAGCCATAAGATACATCTTGCTAATCCATGACAATAGCCTTTATCATTTGTACGTCTTCATCATAAGACAACCCAAGACATTCGTTTGGCACACGTCCTTCTTAAGACAGTTAAACTCATATCCCCCCAGTATCTTTGCTGGCTGAATCCTTCGCTAAATAGATATCTCATATGAACCATATAGTCTTTATTACCATAAACTATCTTTAGATCTACATCCACCTTGTGATTCTACCATTGCTGTGACGATTAGGCAGTTAAGTAAACCTTCTCAAGACCGTACTTATCAATCGAATGTCAGAACCTAGTGCACCCCCATGTGCACAATTGAAGATCTCTCAATTCTCTTGCATTATCGATATGGATGACACGCGGTAACAATGGTTGAGTAAATTTTTGACTCCCTTGAGATCTCTCTGCAGCGTCACGAACCGTCGGCGCATACTTGATACCGAGTGCGCAATTTCAATACACGAGTGGATGCAAAAGAAAATATGACATAAGCTCCAACTGAATAAATGACGCACGATAAAGAATTCAAAGAATTGAAGAGTTTCCTAAACAGTTACATAGCCCCTCGTAGATAAATACAGACGTCTCCGTATCGATCAGCGAGAATCTAAGTAACCGGTCTGTGTCCCGTGACTCCTACGAACCTAGAGCTCTGATACCAACTTGTCACGACCCTAGTTCACCAATCGTGAACATGTCATGACGGCACCCAATCCCCACGACTAGGTAAGCCTAACACGTTGCGAAATATACAAGTTTATGAACATTAAATAATAAATAGAGGAAAAATAACATAAAAAAGAAATGTAATATGTGCCGCTTGGCACATACACCCGTCAAACACACTGTATAAAACACCACCAAGACCCGAAATCCCACGGGCAACACAGACTAAAAGAGAGTATACAAATGTGGCTCTATGTGTAAAGAGTATCTAACAATGAAATGAAGGAAAACATCTACTAATACTATTAGAATAGAAGGAGGGCCTCCGGATCCGCGGACGTAGCAGATCATACCTCGAGGTCTCCCAAAGTGCTGCTGAATCACCTAGTATGAGCCTGTCCTGATGTACCTGGATCTGCACAACAAAAGTGTGCAGAAGAGTAGCATGAGTACACCACGGCGGTACTCAGTAAGTGCCAAGCCTAACCTCGATGGAGTAGTGACGAGGAAGGTCAGGGCCCTACTGAGAGAAACAATAACATTATGATATTAACAATATTAAGCAGTTTAAATGATAATAATTCCGAAATAACAACAATAAAGTGATTACCGCAACCGTCTACAATTAAAAAACAGCAAGTAACAAACTCAATTAATAAGTCCAGGACCTGTGGGAATTGAACCCACAGTCCCATTAACAGTACCTCTGGGTCTCCGGGAATCGAACCCGCAGCCCATGTCTCAATAATATCTCAATAACTCAGGATCTCCGGGAATCGAACCCGCAGTCCCTACAAATAACTCGGGATCTCGGGAATCAAACCTGCAGTCCCTACAAATAACTCAGGATCTCGGGAAGCAAACCCGCAATCCCTACCAATAATATATCAATAAACTTCGATCTCCGGGAATCGAACCCGCAGCCCTTGGATCTCCGGGAATTGAACCCGCAGTCCACAAACAATAGCAATCCGGGTCTCTGGGAATCGAACCCACAGCCCTGGGATCTCCGGGAATTGAACCCGCAGTCCACAAACACAACAAATAAAGAAAACCCTCACAGAAAAACATAATATGCTTAACTACAACTTCACCGAGGACTAGTGCCAACAATTATCAAGAAGTTCAAGTAGGACAATTAGGCAATTAGACGGATAAATCCTACCTAATCATGCTTCCCTAACGAATACCAGGTAAATGTCACAATTTAATAAATTAAGAACAGGAATATCACGAATTGAACATTTCAAGTAAAGTGTGTTACAATAACCAGCGCATGTACACGCCCGTCACCTCGCGTACAAGGCATTTAAACTATCATATAATATCTTAGGGGTAAAGGTTCCCCCACACGAGGTTAGACAAGCTACTTACCTCGACTCTGGTACAAAACCGCTAAGAGACAACTCTCTTGCCGCGAATGTCGGCCTCCATAGGTGTAGTATCTGATAAAAATCAATGGAATCACATCAAAATAGGCCAATTGGGCATTACCCAATCAAAACAATCGAATTACACCAAAACCACAAAGTTGCCAAAACCCGACTTTTGGTACGCTTCTCGAAAAATTACGAAAGTTACATTTTCGGATTCCTTATCTCAACACGAGTCTAACCATACCAAGAACACCCAAATCGGACCACAAATGGCCCATCAAATCCTTGATTCCATCCAAGAGGGTTTTCTACCCTTTTTAACGAAAATTCTCAAATTAAAGACTAAAACTCGCAATAGATTCGAGTTATACAACCAAAATTGAGTTAAGAGTACTTACCCTTTTGATTTCTCCAAAAATCTCCCGAAAAATCGCTTTACCCGAGCTCCAAATCGTCAAAAATGGCAAATGGGACGAAGTTTGAACTTTATTCTGCTGCCCAGGTATTTGTTCTTCGCGTTCGCGGTCCTTCTCTCGCGTTCACGAAGAACAAACTCCCAAATTACATTTTTCCAACTTTGCTCGGACAGCCTCTATTGCAATGGTCATAACATTTTACACACAACTCTAAATGACTATTATAATATGTTTCTGAAAACTAGATTCAAAGAGCTACAACTTTCATTTTTGAATCATCTCAAAATTCCTTGTAGATAAAAAGATATGAGCTTCCGAAGTAGGACCTGTGCGACAGAAAATCCTTCTTCGCGAACGCGAGGAACAATACCAGATACCAGAACAGCAGTCCAAAAACTTCCAAAAATGACCCGTTGGGCATCCGAAATCATCCCGAGGCCCCCGGGACCCCAACGAAAACCACCAACATACTCCAAAACATGATACGAACTTGTTCCAATCATAAAAACACCATCCTAAACATCAAAATCACCAATTACACAGGGATTCAAGCCTAAGTTTCTTCAAAACTTTCAAAACTAACATTCGATCCAAAACTCGATCAAACGACGTCCAAATGACCTGAACATTGGCGGACATATCCAAAATCACATAACGAAGCTACAGAAATTGTCGGAATTCCATTCCGACACCCGGATCAAAATCTCACCTATCGTTCGGATTCGCCAAAATTTCAAACTTCGGCATTTCAAGCTTAATTGAGCTACGGACCTCCAAAATACATTCCGAACGCGCTCCCAACCCCGAAATCACCTAACGGAGCTAATAGAACTATCGGATTTCCGTTCCGAGGTCGTCTTAATATTGTTCCGGCTACGGGCCATTTTTCAATTATAAGGCTTCTATTTAGGGACTAATTGTCCCAAAACGCTCCAAATTTCAGAACCGACTCTCCCGGCAAATCACCATAGCAGGAATGAACTTAGGGGAACAGTTAAATTGGGGATTGGGGCGAAATTTTCTAAAACGACCGGTCGGGTCGTTGCACGAGGTTCCGGTCCGTGGTCCTACTATTACATCAAAAATCCAACATGAAAAAGACTAACTAAGCCTATCGGCTACTAGTTATAAGATTCCTATCTATAAGTCTTCTGAAGCTTGATCTTGAGTATTGGTTGGTGCTTCATGTAGACTCTAAATTTGAACCTTGATACTTGCAAGTTGTAGGTGCTGCTTTTCGAATCAAGACCAGGTGTACAGTGCTTGTGACCTCGGCCATGTCTTGAACATGCCACATCTTTCATCAACTTCTGCATTTTGGATTGGCTTCTTGCCTATTTTTTTTTTGTTTATTGTGACTAACTTCTGTTGATCTCGGACTGTTGACTCGCATTCTGGTCGCAAGCTTCCTTTGTTGCTAACTTGCATTGCACTCCGAAGTGAATTCCCTTACTTGTGATCTTCGAACTATTCTCCTTCGAGGTCTGAATCTATCTTTTCTGATCCTTGTTGCCTTCCTTCTGATTCGTGTTGGGGATCTCCGTTACACTCTACCGCTTTCCTCAACCAAATTCAAAAATAAATCGCCACTCCATTCTTCAGGCGGGCTCCCTGACTTTAACTATAACTTCAAAACTAAATCGCCACTCCATTCTTCAGGCGGGCTCCCTGACTTCGACATTATCTTTTGAAAATAAAACGCCATTCCTCTCTTCAGGCGGGCTCCTGACTTCAACCACACTTTTTGAAAATAACTCGCCATTCCTCTCTTCAGGCGGGCTCCTGACTTCAACAACATCTTTTTGAAAATAAATCGCCATTCTTCTCTTCAGGCGGGCTCCTGACCTCAACAATATCTTTTGAAAATAAATCGCCATTCCTCTCTTCGGGCGGGCTCCTGACTTCAACATCAACTTAGAAAATAAAATGCCATTCCTCTCTTCAGGCGGGCTCCTGACTTCAACATCTTAGCAACTTAAAACGCCATTCCTTTCTTCAGGCGGGCTCCTGACTTCAACATCCTA